>JAQIWH010002606.1:0-23722 GCA_034695005.1 Cryptops parisi | reverse complement strand
AAAGTCTGAGGGCCAAATGACATAGCTGTAAAAGCCAGTCGGTGCCCTCGTTAAATCCCAAGTACCTACCTACCTTTGTGTTCAAAGTATTGTCTATTATGCTATGAGTACTTCTTATTGTTATGTTACGTAGACTGACAGAATTATATAGTATTAAATTAAAAGTATGAAATAAGCTATATGAATAAAATACACACGTTTGGAATTCGGAGTGCACACATGCTTTATCGGGAGTGCACACGGTGTGTAAAAAACACGCTTAGAATAATGCCTGAACTTGTCGACCTTTATGTCCCTGTGACTAGACGACAAAGTGTACGTCCGGAGAAATCTTGCTAGAAGCCAAAATAATTGACAACCTATTTGTTGTGGAAAACGCAACTTTACATAAGAAAGAAGCAAAAACTGCAGCTGCAACTTTAGAATTTTGGCACAAAAGGATGGGACATCTGTCAATGAAAACTCTGGAAGACATGGTGAAGAGTGATGCGGTAAGAAATATGAAAATAGAAAAAGGAGAAGTAGACAAACAGTGTGAAGCTTGCACCCGGGCAAAGTTGACAAGAAAACCATTTCGTCGCATAAATAACAGGCAATCTGATGGTATCATGAGTCTCTGGCATGTGAATCTAATGGGGCCCATGACGCCAAAACCATTGGGAGGAGCCACAGCCAGCTATGTAATAACGATAGTGGATGACTGGTCACGGAAACTATTCGTAAACACCATGAAGTCCAAGGCTAATAAAGTCAAAAGTTGAAAGACTTGATTGTAAACATGGAAAATGCCACGGGAAAAAATTACGATCCGACAATAGCGGAGAATTTCTGACCAATGAGCTATCTGAATGGAAAGGTATTTCTCATCAGAAAACTGTGCCACATTGTCCGCAGAGTAACAGGTTTGCCGAAAGGGCTAATAGATCAGTGATGGAGATAACAAGATCGTTGCTAATGGATGCCAATATTGGAGTGAGGCAGTATACGCGGCGTCATTCGTCAAAAACCGCTGGAAATCAAGAATCCATGACATGACACCGATTGAGGCATGGAGTGGGTTTAAACCCTCAGTAACTTACCTGAAGTCAATCAGATGGTCTTCATTGAGCTTTGAAGTCGACTTTTTTCTCATCCGCATGATGTTGAAATGCAGCTCGTGGACCATGTTTCACTTCGATTAACTTTTCTTCTTCTTCTGCAAAAAAAAAAGAAGTAGTTTCTCTTCAATTGAGATTTGAGATCACATCCTCGTTCTCTTGTTGTCGCCATCATTCTTGATCGAAGAAGACCAACGAGTGAGTTGAGTGGGGATGCTGCGATTGAAGAACTTGTACTGCCACTGGTACATAGTCGATGGCACGGACAAGAAACGTCAGAATCGATTGCGAATTCGAGATGAGTTCATTTGTCCCGAGGGAAAGCAATTTTCATATAAAAAAACAAAAAGATGGTCACCTAACTTTAATGGGAAAAGGAGTACCTTTAAGAGGCTCATTGTTATTATTATTTATTTCAGATTAAACAAAAAAAATGGACAAAGTGATGATGACAACGATGACAATTCTTCGATCAGAGAAAACGAGCGTTATTGAGATTAAAAAAGATTGAAGTAATTGTAAATTATGAAACATCGCAACAGGTTTCACTAACCAACAATAAAAATAAAAAAAATGATAAGCGACATTATTGATCGTTCAATGTTTGTGACGATGACATTACAATAAAAAAACAAAAACGAACGCCACCATTTAGAATAAATCAAAGTATAGCACAATGTGAATTGCCCACCTGTGGATGTGTCGATAGATTCAGTTGCCAATCTTGTTGCAAGAAGACTACTAGTGACACTAGCCTATTAGTAGTTGACATACAGTAGCTAGTTGCGTGCGTGAGTGGTATGATTCTGTTAAGTCAAAAAAGTGGAACCAAGTGAGCTATTTGTAGGTTATGTAAATTTCCAATCTACAGGTACTTGGAAGTTTTAACAAGGGCGCCAACTGGCTTTACAGCTATGCCATTTGGCCCTCGGACATTACTGAAATTAGAAATACAGAAACGATGATGAGATGAGAATGATAAACATGGAACAGGGTTTTATGATGCAGGAGGAAACGAAAGAACCCCGAGAAAACCTGCCCCCCATGGTGCCAGATCCCGAACTGAATCCACGTGGCACGAGTGGGAGGCGAACCTGGGCCACTGCCGCCAGAGGTGAACGCTCTGACCACCAGCCTAAGTTTATATAAAACGTGAACTTAATTGGGTAAACAATTAAACTCGTCTTCAGAGGATAAAAACGACGGTTCGTACAATACTAACACTGTATCGGTACTGAATTTAAAAACCTAATCACTCTACAGGGTGTTCCCAAACCTAGCACCATAAATAATTCTTTAATTGATGTACAAATTAACAGAGTTAATGTAAACTCATTTTAGGATGGAAAACGTAGCCTACAAATATGTATGTCCCATTGTGGGTGACTGTCAAATTGGACATAGGACCACTTTAACGTTTGTAGGCAAAAGCAAGTGAAAAAAAAAGACGTAAAACAAGTCAAAGAGATAAGGAAAAATCCACAAGGTTTTTTTGACGTCGTTTTTACGTGTTATTATTATTATTCACTTTTGACTTTTTGCCTACAATCTATTTTGATTAACATGTAGCAGGGTCCCTACAACTTTCCAGCTTTTTCCATGACCAAGAAAAACAGAACATTTTTCATTGTTACGCTTAATATTGACATTTAAATGACATTTATTACCTAAAAAATTGATAAAAATAACGTGTAAGGCAGTAAACGAGTGTAAGGCAGTAAACGAGTGTAAGGCAGTAAACTCGATTTTTTTTAGGTAGCTAGTCAGGATTGTGAGAAATGACACCTTTTACATGGCATTTCAATGCCAAAACTAAAATTGTACCTACATTCATAGATTGTAAAAATATTTTACAAAAGTCATACAAAATGAAATGCTTTGCATAACAAGAAAAAACAAGACGGGGAGAGAGGTGATTTCCCGTTCACTGATGATTTCAACATCTACTAGCAATGGTACAGCCCAGTTTCATTCATAGTCTAATTTAGGATGCTTTGTAGGTGGGGAACAAAGACCAAAGTACTCGATTATATAGTCTAATATCGATATTAAAGCACATCCGACTCTCAACAATTTTAGTAATGTAGCTATTACAACCTGCAAAAGGGATTAGTTCAACACTACTTGGCAAGTAGTTTGAAATTGAAAATCTTGCATGAAAAATTACCTGACTTTTTCAAGGACTACTACCCTAAATCCCCCGACTTTCCAGGTTTTTCCGGTGTCGTGGAAACCTTGCGTAGATATACAAAAGTGTTCATTATAATTGACACTCATCTTTGTAACCAATTGCCTCGTCACGTTGCTTTGGAAACGATCATGGCTATTCGTCCATTAAAATTGAATAGTTACCAATGAATTACAACTTTAAACAATACCGAGAAAAAATTACATAGCATTAAAAACAAAACAAAAAACAGCATTTATTGATGTATAGGAATGTGTAGAAGAGTTATAATAATAAACTCATGTTGACAAGCAGATCATTAGTACAACTGTATTGTAAACTTAACATTGTACCCATAGCATACATAAAATTTGTAGGCGAAAATTGTACTTCAGGTATTTTCAATCTATGAAAACTTTTTTTTTTTTAAATAAGCATAGACATTGGGAAAAAAAAAGGTTTTATAAATCGTACCGATAGAATTATTGAAAATAAGATTATAAAATATTAGATAACGCAGTTACGATTAACATCGAGATTAATTACTATACATTCAAAATTGCACTCAAAGTCTTATAAAACCAGCAGATCCAACCATTCAAATTCACAATATACACATCATCAGGTGGCTGATGCAAAATCTACAAACTCTAAATCATACTTAAAAAAAATACAATCCTAATAGATTAGAAGCCATAACTGTCTTAATAGGACGTTGCCAGTTTTTTAAACTTAAAGCTACGTTCAATAATAATTCATTTGATTCTTTCCATAATAAACATCATTGAATGAATTTATATTAAAATTAGTTGCTCTTGATTTTATGTACAGTTAACGCTTTAAACTCAAAGCTTCGATACAAGCATATAAAAATAGAATACGGTAAGTAGCCACAGATGCTAACATCGGATAATTTCTGTTAGTAAAATAGACATCATGAAAAAAAATAGAATGTTGCACGAGTAAAAATTCTGTTCGCAACATTCAATCTCATCGTTTAGTTATTAGTAAAATAATGAGTTGAGTATAAGTAAGATACCTTCTTGACTGAAGAAAAACAATGGCATTCTTGTCCACCGGTAAATTATGGTGGACAAAAATAACCAATGACAAGAAATGAGCTTATATTGCTGAGATGAAATACAAAAAAAAATAAGCAAGAGCGCCCATCGCTGTTTGAATGATGAAAAATCATTGCCCGAGACGTTTTACGTGCTACTGGCATTTTGAGCTTCAAACATCATTTTGAGTCCCTGGAAGAGAAACATGACAATGCTTGAATGTAGGACCTCCACTCATAATTTAAAAATAAATATTATCTTTAATTCACCTTATGAATAGCAGAAACCCATAAAATCGATTGCTTGCGATTGGGAATGGAAGCAGCTAAAAAATGAATTTCGTTCGTCTGCTTCTGTGAATCAACGAACATCATCTGCAAACCATTGGTGGATGTACTGCCTAAAAAAAAATAATAAACAAAAATACCACATTTAGTCATTCACATGCACAATATGCAGCCCTTCTAGGCTCACTTTTTGGTCCAAGGAAAAAAATAAAAATAATTATCCATTCAAAAATGTTTTTGTCGAGTGTCAAAAAACAATCATAATAATTGTCAATTATGTGGCCCATATATCTCCTTGGAGCAGTTTGTTCTTACTCTGTATTATTAAAAATTAAATTTCCTTAAGTCCTTGATAGACCATAACTTGGATATGACTGACATACCTGACAAAATATCCATAATGCAGGCTATAAATATAAAGTACAGCATAGTATTATGCATAGATGAAAAATAAAGTGACATAGAATTAGAAAGGTCTATACATGTCATGTTGTTTTAGTCTAGTACAACTTTCAGGTGTTGGATTCTGAACAATTATTATACAGCCTATAATATTAAATAAATAGCTATTTGTTGGGTTATTTGGTCAAGTTAATAGCTTTCTTAACAAATAAAATAAAATTTATTGGCATTGCCATCCTTAATACAGACTACTAAGCTGGTACGTAAATAAATAATATTAGCAAAAAAAAAAAAGGACGCCAAACAAAAATACGATTTCATTAAAATTTAAACGAATAACAAAACTTGTAGTAAAAAATATTTTCAAGGTACCTTGACTATCTTCTACTTTCAATACTTCTACAGTCTTGATGCTGTTTAATTCTAGAGGTTCGTGTTTGGCAATGTTACCACCATCAAAAATAATGAATCTATAAGATACGATATCGAAAATGCAGATTATTCCAATTTTCATGGAATGTCAGCAAGTAAGAAAGTTCTAACCTGTGATCGGAAGATAGTCGACAATAGAAGGAAAAAGGTTCTTTATCATCATCATCTTGCTGTTGTTGGCGATTGACATTGATGATCATAAAATTTGCACCTACATCAAAATGTAATAAAAAAAATTAGCACCAAGTCATGAATTACTACAGTAACTTTAATCTAATTGCTATAGTCACCATTGGTAAGTAACTTCATCTGTTTTTCATAAAATTCATTTTCCCGCTGAGTGACGTCGGAACACGAAGAGCACAAGCGTACAGGATCCACGAAACACATCCGAGGAAGTGGAGAATTAGTGTCGCAACAATTGCTGCAAAAGATGTTTCCACAACGTCGACAGTGATGCTAAGAAAACCCAAAATCCAAAATTCCACATCTCAATGTATCCTTTTTTTTTATCAATCCATATCAGGATTATATAAAACAAAGACTGTCTATTATCCAACTTTATAGCTCCCTCACAGCAACAAGACAACAACTTTTAGCATTAGTTTTCATCTTGTCTTTGCACATCTTCAAGCATAATTAAAAATGATGCACTTTTTGTTTTGTTAACCATATTAATAAAAAGTTACTATTTTTAGTCATCCCATCTGATGCCATGCTGAATGAAACAATAAAATACAGCAATCAACCATGTTGATAACTGAAGGTCAGATGTCCGTATTAAGGAATGTCAACACCAAAACTCACCCTTCTTTTCATGAAATCAAATCTCACTTGGCATTTCGAGCATCTCGCACACTAAAATCATTTTTTGTTGAAAAAAAAATCAGAAATAAGTTATATTGGTAATGAAATGGCGGTTGATGACACAATAGTCACACGAATCAACAAGGATGTACTTCTCGGTCAGGTATCCAAGGTGGTTCAGGGAGTTCAAAGGGACACTTGTTATTGAGGTTGGTTGGCACCATGCGAAGGCCACTTTTCGAACGAACCAACTTTCTTTCACCTGCCATAGCTGCTTTTATGGCAGGAATGTGGAAGGTCAAGCGAACCGGTGAAGATGATGGCTCACTCATCCAATCTGCTGCAAAAGAAACACGGACAACATACTTGATCATGCGAATAACGAATAGCAAAGCAAACAATGATGCCACAATCCAATGACAAGGTGGTGGTGGTGGTGGTATCAACAGTTGCAATGCCCTCCAATGTACAAACGCAAAACGAATCTCAACCATTAATCGAGTTATCAACTCAATGAACCAAATGTAAACTCACTAATCCTTACCAATCAACCTTGAGTTCTTTTCATCAATAAAATGAACTTTACATCGACGAAACAATAATTATAGTCTCCGTATCAATAATTAAAATTGGACTGACAATTTGACCAACCAATAAAATGCATACGTTCATCTATTGAATGATACCCTTTATAATCCACAAATAAATTTTTTATAGTTGTTCTTTTTATGAATTGTAATTTTAAATTTAAAATTGCCAAAAACAATGAAAATTGAATCCATTGACGTTAACGATATTTTACCTAAACTTCGCCTACCAACCTAAAACCAAAGTTATGTTATCGCACGACTTTTTTTTAATATAAATAATAATTTTATGGTTATTTACGCGTCAAAAAAGTTTTTCAAAGACGTCATCCAATTCAAACTTTTTTTTACCAAGCAACAGGAAAAACATTATCAACTTCCACAATGGCATAACCTTGAGTTTTTCCTAAATAGCATATTACTTGTCGATATCGTGAAAAAAATAAATTATCAGTTAACTACTATCAGTTATTCATCTAAAAAAAATAATAATTAACTAAAAAATAAGCAAGAAAAAAAAAGTTGATGACATGGCTGAATGGAGATTATTTACAGTTCACCACTATCAACCCATCTACATTCCTTCACAGCTATTCTATTCGACACTTATGACAGTTCAATTTAACGCTGAATTGAAACTGTTTGTAATAGAATGAAGATTTAAAATGAGCAAATTGGTGACAACTTACCATTCTGTTGTTGCATTCAGCAAAAATTGATTAAAAACTTGCCAACTTGGAGGAGTGGCAAACGATAACCTTGCTGCTGCTAGTTGGTTATAAAAGTTTCTACTTCCGCTATGTGACATCACTTCCGCCATACCATCCTGGGCCCAATAAAAATAGTTCGCTTATAAGCGCTAACATGTCGGTCACGTTGTACAGTAACTGTTACAAAAAGCTGCATAGTGAACTTAGCCATAAAGTTTAAATACATTTATTTTTTATAAACAAAAAAATATAAACAAAAGTGTAAAATAATTTTATTTTGATGACAGTATAAACAATGAAAGATGATTTCACTCATACAAAATTTCCTTTTAAAAATGTTACATAAATAATTTTCAATTTTTTTTCTGAAATAAAATAAAAATAATAGGTTTTTTTTTTGTTGTTTTTTTTTTTTTTAAGTAACAAATATGCAAGTTGATATAATAAATAATAAACTTACTTTTCTCTTGTTTTTTCCTTGTTTTTCATTTTTTGCTATTTTTCGTTTCTTATTGAAATCGTCTCTCGAAATTGCAACTAAATGATGAAATATATAAAATAATATAGGCTACTGTATAAAATATTATGTTCATACAATAAAAATGTAACACCCTACATATTAAAAATAAATTCAACATTATTCTTTTAAACAAATCCTAAATTATATTGTACTCGATTGTATTCACTATTCAGCTGTCTCAACAAGATGAAAATTAATAAATTAACCAATCAAGATATCATTACACCAAAATAATTATCAATTAGAATTAATATCATACTTAGTTTACAGCACTCTGCAAAGAAAACTATACTCCAACAAAAAGCTAAGCTATACAAAAATATAATCAATCACCCCCTAATTCTTCCTTTTTATGCATCTTTGAAGAGCTTCCAGCTGCCTGTTGAACCGATGATGTTGAAAAACTCTCATTTGTAACATCGTCATTTTTGGATTGAAATGTAGGAGTGATAGATGAAACCACATTTAAACGACCGGTACCTTTAACGTTTTGCAGTCTGAAAACCCATTTAGAACCGATTACAACTCAAAATATCACCATAAAAATCTTATACCCACAAAAAAACAAGTATTAAAAAACTCACTTAACGGCTTTCCTAACTTTTGCTACGCTACCACATGTTAATTTCTCCTTAATGGATTTAGATGAAGGGACTAATGTTCCTTCTGGTAACTGGAAAAACAAAACAAAACAAAACAAACAAAAAATTAAACACCATAAAAACATTTTCAAACCAATAGTTGAAAAAAAATTTCAAAACAGTAACTATTTACCCATTTTTTGGGAGCTTTAGGGAATGCTTTGACACATGGCCGCAATGTTTTGTACCATTCAACAGCATCCATGACGAACACAGCACATAACACCCTAGGTAGGGATGAAACTTGTACACCATCAAGTTGCAAGCCCATTACATGTTTGAAAAAAGTTAATAAAATTTACCATAATCGACTCAGGCAAGCAGCGGTGACTGTAAAGTAACTGATAAAATGTCCACGATGAATTCTATCCCAACAATATCTGACGTGGCGTTAAGACTGTCACACCTATCTTGTCATGGTAGGTATGAAAATTTGATGTATACAAATGGTAAAGGATACTCGGCACCCAAATAGCAATAGTCACAAGCTTGCAAAAGAAGATCAACCAAGCCGATAGTTCGCACCAACACGTACTGCAACGTCTGACGTGACGGAAGACTCACATTTTCTGCTTTGCCTTTCATACTACAAGTTACAGCAAACAAATTAAATTCCTTGTGAACTTGTCAATGTTTGCATGTATAAATTACAAGATTCTAATTCCATACTTTGAAGTAGAGAAACACATTGGAAGTTTGATCTTGTTGTAAATGTTACTTATCTCCAGTTCAACGATTCTTGACATGCATTTATTAACCTGTAACCAGCAAAGTGGCAAGTCAAAAAATAAAGGGTCTAGGACAAAAGACCGACAGCTGAAAAGCCGACACGACTTCGCCTTGATTTACCTATATGTTTGGTATCTCATTTAATGCTTAGAATAAAGGTTTTCAACAAGTTACCCTCTCCTAGCTCCAAAAACATATATGGTCAAAAAAAACTTCAAATCCATCATATATATCATTATCAGATTGTAATGAATGCAATAAAATAATTTTGGCCAACAATTTGTTTCAAATACCCCACTGTGCGTCGTTTGAATAAGCATTTCGCTAAGTGTAACGAAGGAGAGCATTATGCTTGAGGTTGAAAATTTAATGTGTTGCCATTAACTTCTCATCTGATGTTGATTTTGTTGACTGGGTAGCAACCTAGTTGTCAATATACATCAAAAAGTTTAAATTTAAAATACACACAAAAAAAAAGATAAAATTAAAAAAAATAATTAAATAACACCTTACACCCAAAAACAATGCAATATAATCAAAAAAGGGTTATAGGCTAAGCGTAAGATATGTGGGCTTACTTGTACAACTAACTGAGGTGTATAATCAAATGCCAAGCGTTAATAATGATGATTTTTATTCTAAAATTGAATTCTACAATTCTATTTTAGAATAAATTCTAGAATAGAGACTCAGCCTTCTGTCTGTGTCGGCCTTATGTCCGTGTCTGCTTTTTGGTCGTGTCGGCCTTATGTCCGAAAACCAAAAATAAACCTTTGAAAACACTTGAAATCGACTATTAATCGCGCATCTCACCCGTTGCATGGTCTGGAAATGTTTGTGTTTTTTGAAACTGCATTCGCGGCTTCGAAACAAACGCTCCAAGGTGTTAATTTCTGCACTCAATAATTTGTTGTACCCATTGATATCATTAATAGCAGTGTTGATGCATTTGTTCATTCTATTGAGTTGGTCTGCAAGATAAAAGAAAGTCAATACCAACACAATATTAAGAGAATTTTGGTACGGCACAAATAGGCAGGTGTACTTACCCAATTGTAGTTTGGTAAGCAAAGCACATGTTATAGATATTTCGGGTGGGGCGTTTATAAAACGGCGGTTCCAAAGAGATGACATCTTACCAATTTAAAACCCTAAGCCTGCAGATGAAAAAAACAACACTTACTCACTTTACAGCACGCGCAGTTTTCAATACACTTGTTGTTTACAGTTAAATCTTAAATACTACCTCGTTCGGGTTTGAACTTACCGAGTAAACAACAGCTCTAATCAATCACCTGATGCTATTTTGTTTTCGCTGAAAATGAAATAGGCTGCGTTCACTTTGGACGATTTTAGCGCGTAAACCGTCCAAACATAATCGATAATCCCGGTAACTTACATAAACCTCATACACGCTATCGACTGTTTTTGGAAGGTTTTGCGTTAAAAGCGCTAATAACGTCCAAAGCGAACGTGGCTGTTAATTCAAGGGGTACTGTGATGTCATTTTTATCGTCTGCATGTGACGTCATTAGCAACAATCGCATACCCTTTATTTATTTACAAATTTTTACAATTTATATAAAAATACGTAAATTATTTTTACAAAAATAACATATGATGGTTTACAAAATCCAAACGTGTTATCAATGTCAAGTTTGTCTGTCAAAGAACCATCAAGGAAGGAAAAAAAGTTTGCCAGTCCCTGTCCTTTCCGCCTCGGGGGAAAGTTAGCGGGAATTTTGTTTAAATGCAAGTGGCTGGACGTTTTGTTTCGTTGAATAGGATTTCTTTTTGTACAATGGCTCATCGAGGTGCTCTGATTGTTTTGGAAGGATGCGACAAAAGTGGCAAGTCGTCTCAAGCTGTCAAAGTAACAGAGACCTTAAAACAGAAAGGGATCCGATGTCAAGCCCTAAAGTTTCCAGGTAAATCATCCATAACTCGGTTTAATTAAAAATCAGTTTGTAGGCTACTAGTGTGTTCACTCCAAATGGTCTTAATAATAATAATAGGTATTCTATGTAGACAGGAGCACTACCATAGGAAAAATGCTGGACGACTATTTGAAAAACCAGTGTGAAGTGGAAGACCACGTCATTCACTTGCTGTTTTCAGCCAACCGATGGGAACAGGCGTAAGTGTCGTCTTCTTCTTCTTCTTAGTCTCCGTTTGCATTTATAGACTAATTGAAATTATAAAATTGAAAATGCGGGTTCAAACAGGAACACGATCGAAAGATGGCTGCAAGAAGGAACGACGCTCATTGTCGATCGCTATGCCGATTCAGGAGTCGCCTTTTCTGCAGCCAAACAAGTGAGTATGAAAAAGGTCAACGTAGTACTAATTTTAATTAGCGTTCTATTACTCTGCCAAGATACCAATTACTTTAAAATGCGACTCGTTCGACAGGGATTAAGTTTGGAGTGGTGCAAGCAGCCCGACATTGGTCTTCCCGAACCAGACGCAGTTTTATTTCTCGACATTCCACCTCAAAAAGCTGCCAAGAGGGAGGAATTTGGCGACGAGCGGTACGAATCCATCGCGTTTCAAAATGAAGTGTACGAGCATTACATGAATTTGAGAGAACCTTACTGGCACGTAAGTAGTTACAAACAGAGCTCTATTTTGTAGCAGCTCTATAGCCTACCGTTGACAACGATTGTATTTTGCAGATGGTCAATG
The DNA here is from genome assembly GCA_034695005.1 of Cryptops parisi. Classification (NCBI taxonomy): domain Eukaryota; kingdom Metazoa; phylum Arthropoda; class Chilopoda; order Scolopendromorpha; family Cryptopidae; genus Cryptops; species Cryptops parisi. The sequence continues at coordinate 11,597 of JAQIWH010002606.1, read as the reverse complement.
CGGACAGAGACTTTGCATCGATTCATGAAGATCTTGTGACACATGCAATGGTAACCATCGCCAGGGTTGGGACACTTCCAATTCATCGTTTGTGGACGGTGAAGAACATTTCAACTACCAACGGTTATAAACCAACTGAAAAATAATTTAAGATATTCCATGCTTTTTAGTTAGGAAGTTTTACTGAAATAATTATTTTATATTAATGACGTAGGAAAGACATGTGATCATTTTTTAAGCTTTATTTAAACACGTTTTTTTTTTTAAAAAAAAAACCAACAAAAACCAACAACTCTGAAACTAATAAATAATTGCACCGTACATTATATATACTACAATAAGTGGACCCTTTCTGCTCATCCATGATAATGGAATGATTTTGCCTGTTAATAAATAAACTCGCTTTTGAAGTACTGTAAAAGCGATACACTAAAATGGATTGCCAAAGTAAAAGTTGTTAATTTCAATCCCCCTTCTTTCTAGTCTATAAACCTCGTTCACTCGGGTTCCTTTGGATGGCGCTGTTAAACTGGTGGGACGGAAAACAACGATGTGTAAAATTCAGGCTCCGACATCTTCTGACGGTACTTGGTGACGATCTCCTGAATCTTAAAGTTTCGCCGTACGTGAGGTGGTTGATACCTGTTTAACCAAGTTCAACGGTAGTTCAATTTTTGACATGTGCACTTTAAAACTTACGAGTTGGAATCAACGCTACGTTGTGTTGAGTGTTATTCGTGCCCAAAGCTAGATAAGACTTGTAAAAGTACTAAAGAAATGGTATCAAACTAAAATCAGGAACGTACCCTTCATTTTCCAACCGGCGCCTCTTGCACATGTTCAAAGCAGTTTGTCGAATCAATGTTCCTAGGACTCTGCGACTGACCACCATGCCGTCGATCAGAGGTATTGCCATTGACCTGGTAAACAATTTTTCACATTTATAGTTCCCTGAAAAAGTATGAAAATCGAATTTGGAAAAAGGGAACAGTACCTGCTACTTTGACAAGGCATGTGAATCCGGAAAAGGCCACTTTGTAGCGCATGAATAAATATTACAAAAACATCTTTCTCGAGCGTCCGTCCGACGTAAGACGACGACGGTTCCCAGATTCCACTAGCCTGCAAAATCTCGCCTATGTATAAAAAAAAAATAAACTAATTATCTTTTGTCAACAGCCTTAAGATAGGTCAACCTAGTTACAAAGAAAAAATGATCCTACTTAATGGAAAGTTAATGTGATCTTCGAAGCTCTCGAGCCACACGACCACCACTTTCATGTCACATCCGCAAGCTGACACGTAGTGCCGTCCCATTTTTTTGGTTTTACTCTCGTTGGGACTGTCTTGGTCTTTGGATGATCCTCTCTCCAGATCGAGCGAAAGCGTACGCGGTTTCTGAAGGTCGGAATGATCCGTCGGCATTGGCATCGAACGCCTTTCTCGAGTCGAACGATCAAAGTCGACTGCAACACATTCTAAAATTTAGCGTCACTTCAATGTTGACAATGGCAGGAGTAAATAAAATTAGAAACGAAGATTTACCAGTTAACTGGCCAACGCTAGAGTTGTCAAGATTTTCAGCATCCGAAGATGGTGCTGGTGTGATTTTCGACGAAGGCACGATGAACGCCATCTCGGCACTGAAATCGGCCCAGTACAGGATTTGTTTTTCACCGTTGTACAAACTTCCTCCATGATCTTGCGAAGAGCAAGAACTTTGGCCTACACGCAGACATAAAGTAACGCTATGTTAACATCCTACCGTGTCACTTCTCTTTCTTTTTAATTCAACCATGATTGGACGACTAACCATCATTTGGAATGTTGATTTTCCAACTTGTATTGATCTGTCCCGTCCATCCAGGATGCGTTTTAACATCGGCAGGCCATCCCAACGAGAGCAGAAATTCCATGAACACAGGACTCACTCGGCTTCGGTGTTGCTAAACATTTTACACGGAGGAATTAAAACCTGCCTGAAAAAAAATTGGCATCAAGTTGCGAGGTTCCTACTTACAACATTGCCAAGTATCTCGTACACTGTCTTTTGACCACTCTTCATATAAAACACACAGACGGTGTCGTAGGTCCGACTTGAAATGTGATCAAGAGCTTCCAAATCGCCAACAAAACCCCCTTGAATTGAACTCAGTGAGACGAGAGGTGGAACGGATAACGTTAAGGATTCCTGCAATACAATAATGGATGCGAACGAAGGATTGAGTACCGAAAAGAATCGAACCTTTCTTTGTCTTACCTTTAATGATTCTAGTGAAAGGAATCCAAACTGTGAAAGAAATAGCCTCGCTGTCTGGAATTCTTGACATAAGCTGAAATTAATTGAACATCACAATTTTTTATTTCATTTACAAAAACAAAATCAAAATCAAAGAAATAGCTTAAAAATATAGATACCTTGGAATTTTGCATTCGGTCTCTGGATTTGGATATTCTGGAATTTCCGACTCTATGATTTGCTGAATTTTTTTCTCGTAAATGATTTGTTTGTCCATTAGACCATTCAGTTTTTCAAAGTCATGGGAAATTTGAGAATCGGACATCAGCGAGTCTAAACTTGGAATGCTTTTTTCGCTGAAACAACATACAAAAAACACATGCTTCCTTACACTCATGTTTGTTTTTGAAATCACAACAGAAACGTTCAGCGAAGCAATTCATCCTACGCTTTGCACTGCGGAATGCGTTCGACACTTTCGGGAAAATAGCGCTGTTTGACGTCATGCGTTACAGCTGCATCGTTCAATGGCAACGGACGGCCAGGATTCATCGTGTAGCACTTGGCGCCAGATTTGTGCCGTGGTAAGTGACGGTGTTGCATGGTCCAGGCGTGACGGCCAAATGGACCTCTGATCAGCAATGTTACAGTCGGTTGGGGGTCTGCAAAATGGAACAAAAAATAGATTTTTTTTCAACCTATGGTTTTGTTTTTTGTTGGCACATTTTATCATAGGCGACAATCACCTTGATCATTACCAAGGGGTTGTTCGAGCAACCCCAAGATATGAGCATTTTCAAGAACAAAATAACGGAAATTAGACGTTGCTTTTTCTTTGGTCATCGTTTCTTCAGCCCAGATGTTACAATACTGCAACAACGTTTCTTCGTTGAGTAACGATGAAAGCGATTCGGGTCCGCAGGGAGATGGAAACGCTCCCACTTGCTCCATGATGCACCCAAGAGCAGCTTCAGCAGCATCACGCACACGCATCGATGCTGGTTTGGATTCTTTATCATTCTTCATGCAAGGAATGTCGGTATGTTTAGCCTGCACCATGGTGACACCAAAGTATAAGTATTGCACATGAGTTTATACGTAACTGAAACAAAAGTAAAGTAACACGAAACCTGAGATCTGGAACCAGAAATTCCCAACTCGACAACTTCGAGAACCGTGTTGAGGCATTCTTTATCCTCGAGTAAATAGGGGTGTTCCACCAACCAGACCGTTACGCAGTGAAACGCTGCGACGATGGTCGAATGAAGATCCTTCGAGTGGGCCGGTGGTGGGCGACTACATTGATTGACGATGTAGTCGCAAATCCATTTCACAGCTCGTTTGCATTCCATTGCATCTACGACATAAATTGATGGCTTTTTTTAAACACTCGTTTTCCACCTCACTCAAGTAACAATTCATCAGTGCTGCCAAACTAACAATGTTAATGAAGCTATGTTTTTAAAAATGCTACCTGTTAGTTTCCTCGCTGCGTTAAAGAAAAAATAGAATCGGTGGTTAATTTTTCTAACTTGGTTATATATTTTCCAACCACCGCCACCAAGTCAAAGATAAAGAGATTAGCGAGTTCTTTTTTAGGAATAATAAAACAATTAACGTACCTTGTTCTCGTATTTTAATCTTAGCAAATCCTGCCAGCAGTTCGAGAGCGGCTAAAGAAACGTTTAAATCGGTTTTCCAAGACGAAATCAATCGGTGACAGACGAGGTACGTCGCTCTGAGAAACAGGGCGTGAGCGGAATCTACCAAAACCAGTGAACGGGAGCATTAAGTACAATCCCGATTCACGCTTATACGGATTAAAAGTTAGTTTCTTCATCACCGCCACATGGAAATCGAGTGAATGCAAAATATCAGGTTGAAGAAGATCAGTTAAAAACATGCCAATTAGTAGTAGTGAGGCTGAAAAAGAAATGCAGTTAAAAGTTGACACATACATGTCATAACAAACCAAAGATATTGCGTTTCTAGGATCAAGACTTCATTTAACACATAATACCAACAAACAGGACCTTCATAGGAACGTGTTAATTTTGAAGCGAATGTTAATTTTAGTACATTTGGAATCTTTTTTAACCAATGTAGTGAGGTTAAGTCAGTTCACATTCATTCATTTTTGTTATAATGTACAAAATTTGTTACATTAGTGAACAAATTTTGACAGCGTTTGCAATGAAAGTTTAGATTAAATTTTGTACAAGAGCTCCGTGTGTTCATTAATTTTTGAGATTCGCCACGATTTTCCGTGATGACTAAAATTTTTTTTTTACGAAATCAATCTTTAACAGATCACCAAGATAAACACACACCAAATAAAAAAAAACAAAACATTTTACAATAGCAGTAAAGTAAAGAACTGAATTAAAAAAGTTCAAAGTGTACTAGTTTCGTAAGAATTGCAACAGGCGATGTTGTTAGTTTCATCATTTTCAGCCACAATGTGTCACATAGATAAAGAAACGTTTATGCTTTGATTCAACATGCACGTTACTGAAATGAAAATGTTCGTCAATGAGGAAGTTAGTAGAAAAGTCCAAACTGAAAGAAACAAACTGACAACCACACTCGATAGGATTAAAATGTAATGTTTGGTTAATTGAAATGTAACGGGGAGTAAAACTGCAAGGTAGTGTTTACCGGGAGAGGTAAAATAGTCGCCATCCAAACTGTCATGTTCTTCACTACCAAACCCTGAAACATCACTCAAACTATTCAAACTTAATGGGTTTGAAATGTTGGCTACAAAAGACGGAGGAAAGTGAATTAACACGCTAAAAGAAACTAGTGAAAAATTTCAAAACAAAAAATAAATAAAAATGAAATAAAAGTGTGAGTGTTGTCACTGTAAACATTTGCTGCTGATGTGATTAGTAACGCTAACAGCTTTTCAAAAGCAACAGCGCAAAAAGTTAAGCTAGCGCAAAATGAAAGTAATTACAACAAAACAAAAAAAAATATCTTACAGTTAATTCCATGCGGATAATGAAAGCTTCCTGAAAGCAAAATACAAATGATGAACAAAACAAACAAACAAACAAAAACAGTAAAAATAAATAAATAAAAAAGCAGGTTCTTAGGAAACAAACTAATACACTGTCTTGGGGAAGAAAACGAAATTGAAAAAACATTATGTCACACTGAGAGGTAGCAACCTTTCAGTTACATACGTTATACTAAGTGGTTAACTCTAAAACGAATCATCCCACCTGAACACAAATTACTGGAGCTCTCCATCGATGAATCAGGCTGCATAGTTAATTGTTCCGCTTCTTCAAAAGCAGCAGCATCATTAACGCATAGCAGAAGTCCAGCTATTTCACAAAGATTACATTAAAAAACTATAGTACAGCTTGAAACTTGCAAACAAAATTTGACAAAATAATGTTTTTGTAAACTATAAATGTAGCAAATGTACCCAAAAGCAACTGGGTGTTGGTGGAGTCCATTTCACACTGTAATGTGTTTATCAATAAATTGACGAGCCTCGAACGAAGTGACTGGAATGTTACAGGAACCTTGTCAAACGACGGTCCGCCGAGTTCTGATGACAAACAAGATACGCCAGTGAGTGAAGCAACATCCACAAATTTCAAACAAAAAATTATTCACCTTTAATCGCAAGATGACGAAAATGCAATGGCAACGGTAACATGGACAACAGCAGATTGATCGACGCCCTTCGCAACTCGACGATCGGAATGGATTGACAAACCCTAAAAAAGAAACCATCCGAAACATCCGCAATTTCAAATCACTGTTAAAAACCTAGCATTTTCAAGTCTCACTAGTGTGTCACCTGAATTTGATTTCTTTGTCAGGAAGAACCATCTCCAAGGCACTCAAAATGTGAGGAACTAAAACTTGAACTCCATCGAGGTCAATTCGAAGTAGATCACAAGAATTAAACAGCACACTTGACAACACCTGACCGGTGGTTTTCTAAAAATAAATAACAAAATAGGACTGTACATAGACCCTCAGTGTAGCAGTAATTGAAACTTGAAAAAAAAAATTAATTTGGCTTCTACCTCGTTGACGATAAGTCCTTGTCTCATTGCGAGATAAAACCTAGCGAGATAGACGGGAAGAATTTCCTCTCCAGTTTTCTTAGCGCAAAACACTCGACACAAGGCTCCAACGGCTTCCGCTTTTCCCGCTTCAAAATTTCCGAGCGTGAAATCATTTTGTCCGTCGCTGAATTCCATCGATGCCTGAACGGATCCACGTCTCGCCTCGGATTTCAACTTAGCTGCCGAACGATGCGAAGGTTTGTCCGATAACGCTGTAAAGTATGGTGCAACACAATGAGTTCCTCGAACGCTGACCTTGACTGGTTGTAACTAACAGTCTCGTCGTACCAGGGGATGGCTGAAGTAATGGAAATTCCGTTCCTACTAATGACGCCTCAAACAACCAAGCACCGAACAAATGAAGTATGCTGTTGCATTTGGGACGACCAGCTGCCAAAGGATGCCGAGATTCCACGATGTTGACAACAGGTGGTGGTAAAGAAAGGGTTGGAGTTGACGACTGACTGTTTGATGACTGCGAATGACCCACGGACTTGGAACTTCCAATGTTAATCAAACTCTTTTGATGGCCTGAAGTGTTAAGAAAAGTTAGCAATTTTTTGACTATGAAATGAAATGAAATGTTACGAAATGTTACCGTCACCTTTGCTGATTGCGGAAGAAGCAGAAACGCTGAAACTTTTTGCTATCCGCCTCTGTTGTGGAGGGGTAGCCGATACGCCAGAGTGTGAAAACTTGACAAATGTATCACTCTTGGTTTCTTCCGATAGGCTCAGCTGAGAAATGCCTAATGAAAAAAGTCGGATTCATACATCATCAATAAAACTATTTAAAGGTTGGCAAGTTCTGTAATATTTTCAAAATTGCACAGCTCTTGGTCAATTCTGTGAAATCTTAAAAAGTAAGTTTCAAATGGAAAAATCGACTTGCCAAGAAAAGAATCAACCAACGTTGCGATTCCTTTCATGGCTTTGAGAAAAACATGCGGCAACATCGCGAGGCACGGGTGCTGACTGGGTTCGGTGACAGTTTCACACGATATCGCATACTGAAGAAACTGGGGAGTTTGACTGATCACTTTGGGCTGGCACAAATCGACGGGGTTCTGAATAGTATGAAGGAAGCGAAACCAGCTCTGAGCAATGCAATCATTGGTCATGTCAGCTGGCACAAGATGGGTGTCGTCTTCGGCTGAAATGGATTTTCAACTATTAAGACACAATGGCATGGCACTGTTCCGTTTCTTATACTTCCTTCTACCATGAAATACTTACAAATTTTCAGTTCAGGAAAATCAACTCCGTACATGATTTTCAATAAGTGTGACGTTAATACTAAGTTGATCCGGTTCCAGTGCTCGATCAAAGCGGGACGATGCCTCCAGAAATGACTCATCTCTTGAAACGTTTTCCACATCGGAGGACTCGGAAAGCACCGAGCGCAGGCAATCAGCCAAATTTCGAACAGCACGCTGATCACACGTTCGCACATATGATCTCCGATGTCGTCTAAACGAGAGTTGAGAAATTCGTAACACCACCTAGTGAAATTGCCGATCGATATTGAATGCTGAACAACAAATTTCATTCACGCATTACCTTTCACAGCTGGTGGACCTAACAACATGTCATTGATCCCAAGTAAAAATAGGAGCAACACTTCCCAAGTTTCACGGGCAATTATCGTGGATTCCTGAGCAATTTGTTGAAGCACTCGTAAGACACGATGACACAGCACAGCTTGTTTGCTAATAGCGTCACTCACTATAATGAAAAAAAATATGCATTAAAATGATATCTTTTTTACCTAAAACCCAACCAATTCACTTTACAAATTCGAATTACTCGACGATGCCTACTTGTATCTGATCTCGGTTTGAACAAATTGTACAGGTGCTGAATCATTTTTCGGGCATACATGTTAGGATCGTCACACACAGGTTTGGGGACGCACGGTTTGGGTAAACGTAGCGCTCCCAACCACTCGCAGTAAACGTTCACGCAATCTTTGATCGTTTCATGCTCGGACAAGTGAAGACTCAATCCAAAACAAATCACCTAAGTCGCCAAAGAAATCGCATGAGTGAACAACAATCGGTGTTGTAACCTGTCTAAGTAAGTGAGGTCAACACTTACTTCCATGCACCACTGAACGTCACGATCCGTTTCGAGATTCGACTGATCACAGTGGACATTGTTGATGCCCAAATTCTGTGCTAAGTGTTTGACGACGGCCGTCACGACATCTTTACCTGCCAAACCAGGAAACTTGTTGAGAACACTGTTGCTACCATCTTCGACTTGGGTTGCGGTCAGCAACGAAGTCCACTCGGAATACATTGTCCATGAACGATCCTACACGAAATACACGAAATGTTAAACCCATAAAACACCAGCCGTAAAATCCATGCTATTCGAAAACTCATTTGTTTATCTTATCAGAAATGCCATTCAATCGATGACAAAGGAAAGAGATAAAAAGTTCGATATCGATTGTTTTAGAAACTTATATACCTCCGTCATGAGAGCGCGTACATGGTTTAGTAGTAGTACATTAATACAGTAGATTGCATTGGCACACTACAGGCTATTGGTCATGAAAAGTGACTTATATAAACATTTTAACTTCTTCCCACGAGCAAACTGGCTAACAATTATAACGTGACGTCTTGCAAATTACAATCATGTGATGGTGGAATGACACGTGAATATAATAAACCGACAGCTGAATGAAAGGGTTATGATCCCGTTACGCAAGAATAAAACTCTTTGAAATGGTCCATTTAACAAGTGTTACTGAGGAGATGTCAACATGACTCGCGTTAGGCATCGATAGATTTGCAAGTTGAGAAACGTTGCAAAAAACTTCTATTTTTTAATGTCGCGTAGTGAATAATAACCAGCAAACCAAACGAGAGAGTTAGGTCCTAATCAGGTACCTGTTTCGTGGTGTTGACACGATTTAATAATCCTACATTCATTTATTTTTTTCGGTGCAATCTTACGATGAGCATGGAGAACAACACTTGGCAGGTGCACGCCAGGAAGGGGTGGTGACGTCACATATGAAGTTGATCGCAAATGACGTTAAGTTCCAAAACTCACGTGACGTCAGCCAACTCTAAAAAAAAAACCTAAAGTTTTTTAATGTCGATTTAATTTACTTTCAAACATTAAAAAAATTTTAATCAAATACAATAGTTAATTGCCTAACTAGTTACAACTAAGTGCATATTTTTAGTAAATATTTTTAGACAAACTAGTGAAATGAAAAATATTTTTTAACTGGTCGACGTATTAAAAGCTACTTACATATTAAAAGTAGTATACTTACTATTGATATTAAAAATAATAATTTACAACCACAAGTGAAAAAAGTTAGGTTGAAATTCAGTGACACAAGACTCCTCATGCCCAGAAATGCAATTTTTCTTTTTATTTGGCCAAGTGCATCGTACATAAATGTTGTTTATGATAAATGTTCTTGAGTAGTTTTGTTTTTAATATCGAACACATCAAATGAATTATGCAACTGAATATCCGCCATCCAATAAAATTTGTTTTCTCAGACAAAAATAGATCAACTCTAAAGTAAAAACAACACTAACATTTTTATGACAGAAAAATAATAACGCTCCTGGAGAGTCTCCTTTAATAAGCATGGTTTTTGATAAAGAGTCCCTCGTCAGCAGCTGCACCCGCGACTCCTCCAGCATATTTACCCATTGAAGCGTCCCCGTTGGCCTGAGGCAACAAAAAAGTGATTTAGCTTATGAAACAAAACAAATAAAAATCACTCTTAAAAGCTATCGCAGTGAAGCGCCAAGCCAAAAGCTTTTGACAAATCATGCGATAAATTTACTCCACGATTGATTTCACACTTCTGGGGCAAAAAAATAATTTTGTTTTTTTTGTATGTTTTCATGCAAACAACTAAAACACATTAAAGTGTAAGTTTAATTGGTTTCCTTTTTTTTTTCACGCATTTTTAGTATCGATGGACAGAGACAAAGTTAGATTGGCTGCCAGCAAGACTGGCATATTTTCCAGGTTCATATTTTCCCATGCAAGCAAGTCCATTGGCCTAAAAATATTTCACAATTAAACATCATTAATACAAGTCCTACTAGGTGAGAACAGGGATACATGCTACGACAGAGCGACAGCAGCAGCAATAAGAAAAGATGACAAAAAATTGAACACCAATTGAAAGCAAATCAATTCCAATCTGATTTCTTAAGCATTTTTTTCGCAGATATGTGTAAGCAACAAACATTTAGAAAGTTGCCATATAAAATTATGAGCTAAATATAAATTTATCATGGTGTGCAATTCCCTGTCATTTTATACGCCATGTGTAACACAATACCTTGGCACGCTTCAAGAGTTCATCTTGCGCAGCCTTCACGTTCTCGTCTTTCCCACCCCATGCTTTCAACACGCTGGCTTGAAGAGCGCGTCCGTACGAGAAAGTCAGCGACCATGGCTTCCTGCCAGGATATTTGTTGATCGCGTCCAAGTTAACCGAAGCCTCTTCTTCCGACTGACCTCCAGACAGGAAAGTGATGCCTGACATCGGAGGAGAATCCAAAATTAAAAACAAACAAACTCGTGAAACGAGCAATGATCTCAAAGGTTGAGAAGCCTTACCGGCAACGGCGGGAGGCACGGTCCTCTGCAAAGCGGTCACGGTGGCCCAGGCAATCTCTTGACTGGTATACTTGGTGGGACAGCTTTGTCCGGCCGTCACCATGTTGGGTTTCAGAAGAGTACCTTCCAAGAAGACGTGGTGATCGTTCAGAGCCTTGTAAACGGCAGCGAGAACTTTTTCAGTGACTCTCTGAGCACGCTCCAGATTATGTTCACCGTCGGGCAAAACTTCGGGTTCAACGATGGGAACGATTCCATTCTGTTAACAACAATTATGATTTCACAATAATCTTACTCATGAAAAAAAATAAAACAACTACCGATAATAATAAACATAGACCGATATTCACCATTTGGCAAATGGAGGCATAACGGGCCAAAACATTAGCGGTTTCCAAAATGGATAAGGGAGAAGGCGTGTTCTTGCCGATCTTCAAAACGCAACGCCACTTAGCAAAGTCACAGCCATCTTTCTTGTACTGGGCACAGCGCTGAGAAAGGTCATCCAATCCTGATAAATTAAACCACACGATTTTACAACCATTTATCGTCAACAAAATCCTCAAACAAATAGTAAGTCGCATTTACCTTGAGTGGTGCATTCATCTTCCGTTCCCATCAATGGAACAACACCTTTATCCACCTTGATGCCTGGAA
>JAQIWH010002605.1:0-23737 GCA_034695005.1 Cryptops parisi | reverse complement strand
CTTTTTTTGGGGGGGGGGGGGTTAACTATTTAAAACATTTATTCAAAGCTTGAATTGCCACGAAAATAAGGTAATTTTTAGACACATGAAATTTCATGTGAAACTCCTATAAGAGTCGATTCTAAATCCGTCACTGGGTGTCGCAAAAGTCATTACCCCATTTGTGTTTATTATAACTTTTAAATTTATTTTTCATTTTGTTTCACACTATTAAAAAGCCTTCAAATGTTTTTATACATTTTTATAAAAAATGCACCAAAGTTTATATAAATTGAATAATGAAACTTTTTTGTGTTTTTTGATGTTGGAAACATTTGGGCTCTCACCCCCCCTTCCCCCCCAAAAAATTGCAGAACTGGGCTAGAGTAAAAGAGCAAATGAAAATGAAAAATAAAAAAAATTATATTAAAAACGAATGACATGATGACTTTTGGGACACCTTGTAGAATATTAAATATATCTCCATAAATTATTGAACTATTGATATTCATGACTATTATTTTTTTATATATATATATATATATAGAATAAGATTTCGCCGTCCACGTAAACGCCATAAGTACACCGTATTGGAAAATGGAAGCGATCGTGAACATGTATCCATGCTTCCTAAAGGTCAGATAAACATAGTCTGTCAAATTAATTTTTATTTTATTTTATTTTGTTTTACTGAAGTGCATCCCCACAGGGGTAATTACAGTGGACAAAATGTGTACAAATGAAAATAATAAAACTAGAAGTAGATTTGTGCTGTAGCACAGGGTTGGTTGTAAATGTAAAAAAGTACAAATATGTTAGTTTCGTAGTTATGAATCTAAAGTTTGTATTACTAACTCAGAACTCCTATTTTATGTCCCTGTGCTGTAGCACGGGGACATGAAATAGGGGTTCTGAGTTAGTAATACGAACTTTAGATTCATAACTACAAAACTAACATATTTGTACTTTTTCACGTTTACAACCAACCAACCCCATCTAGTGACAGGGGGCTACAATTGTGACTGGTTTCAATTTTAACAACCACCACTAGGTGGAGTAAAAGCATATGCCACAGATTCATACATCACAGATCTGAGCCATTATTATTATTATGTTACAAAAACATTTTAGTTTTAAAATTTTCTTACCTTTCATAGACCTTAATGCTATGCTAAAAAGTTTTTTTTGTCACGTTTTGAATTAATTGTTTTTAATTTTTTTTTTTAGGCAAACTGGAGCCAAGCAGTCTCATGGTTTCCGATTCCGACTTGGAGTCGGACACCATCTTCGACCAGAAGCTAGTCACCGATAAACTTAAAAACCATTCGCACAGTCGACAGATGAATGGTTATGTGCATCCTGTGAAAAAAGTAAAGACTTAAAAAAACAAATAGGATATATAATACTTACGTTGTGATATTGCAGAAGAGTATCCTTAACGAAATGTTGTACAAAGTCGAAGTTATTAACACGCGATGTATCGTCGTCGTCGTTCATTGAGATGGAAAAATTTTGAGTCAATATTGTTATCGCAATGGTTGTTTGTTTTTCCATAATAGAATTTGCATTTGTTTTGAAGCTATCTCTCCCATGGGATGGTTTTCAGCGTAAATGACGTTTCAATCCGTTTAACAGCCGTCTTCCGCTTGTGCAAATGATTAATTTAACCGTTGCTTAGTTTTTATTTTAAGCATAATTTTGTTTTTTGTGTTTCAGTATTACTTAACACCTTGTAGTTTTATTAGGACGTGAAAGCTGCGAATGGTTTTTGAGGAGTGAATGTTCCATGTTTTCTACAACTTGACAAAGCATATATATATATATATATTATATATTACATATTATATACAATGATGTTATGTAATTTTATTTGAGGTACACAAGTTTGTATTTTGAAGAGGTATAAGATTGTTTTTTATATTCTGAAAAATTTTATTATCACCGAGCATAATGTTTTACATGTTAAAATGAGGTTTTTTAGCGTTTGTAGGATGTCGACACGTTAACAGAAGCAGAATTGTTTATTAGTTTTCATCGAATCATTATTATTATTATTATTATACTGACAAGCTGTGTCAATAAATATTATTTTTTTCATCTCTGATCATAGTTTTATATGTTAATTTGAACGTAGTTGACTTTTTCATTCGGTTGATGTTGTTTAATAGCATTTAATGCGTAAAAAAAATGTTAATGAACAAGATTAATTTACATGAAATTAAAATTATTGAAAAGCAATTTTCTTCCTTTAGTAATTGGATGTGATTAAATTTTTTGTGAGTTTATAAATTTAATAATTTATTCTGAATAATATAAAAAATTAGTGTCATTTAAATGAATATAAATTTATAGTTGATTTTAGTTCAAATTTTATTATTTTAAAATCAAAAGATGTGAAAAATGTTGTTAATGACAGGACAGTTCCGCGTGAATTTTAAACGTTGAAGAGCTGTTCTGTTCTTAGTGATTAAAAAAAAAATATGTGAAATATTGGAATAAATATATTATTTGTTTTTTGTTAATTTTTAAACTCATTGCATGATTTTTAAAATATTAATAAAAATAAATAAATAATTATATTTTAAAATATGTGAAAAATATAGTGTTAACGACAGGCCAGTTCCGCGTGAATTTGAAGCATTGAAGATCCATTTTGTTTCTAGTGAATGGAAGCGGAAATTGCTGCTTTATTAGCCTTTGAAAAACATGGCGAGTGTTTTGATTCGAAGTTCTCTCTTCGGTTCATCAAGGCCGGTTGTCTCAGGTTAATATCGACATTTCTTTCTTATTATTTAACAGAAACTTAATTTGAATAGTTTAGTAACACGATGGATTTCTTATTTTTTAACATTAGGAATATTGATATTTTATTAATAACGTTTCAATTGTGTTCACGCTACACATTAAAAGGCAGTGCTCGTTTTATTTCTCATCTCAACGTATATAGGCTTATTGTTAATTCAATTCTGTTTATTTATTTATCGTTTCAGTATCCTTGAGTGGTAATATCAAAGCTGTGTGTGCTATAAGTACACATCAAAATGCTGATTATCAACAACAACAACAGGATGCCAAACCACCAACTAAGGTACATCATTATTGACATACAATATCACTGTATTGGGAGCTCGAGTTTTCAACTTTGTTTTCAATTTTATTTTTAAGACCAAGTTTGGACCATTGAAAGACCAAGACCGAATTTTCACTAATCTGTACGGACTTCACGATTGGCGATTGAAAGGAGCGCAAGCAAGAGTGAGTAAAAAAAACAAAAAAAACATGAGTATGAATATAATTATTGACGATAAATATAATTATTTTGTCATTAGGGTGATTGGTATAAAACTAAGGAAATCATTCTGAAAGGCCCCGAATGGATTATCAAGGAGATCACGACTTCGGGTTTGCGTGGACGTGGAGGTGCTGGTTTTCCAACTGGACTCAAATGGAGTTTCATGAATAAACCATCCGATGGAAGGTGATGAGTCGGTATTCATCATAGTGGAAATTTTTTTTTTGTATTAACGGTATTTTTTGTAAACTATGTTATTTCAGACCCAAATATTTGGTGGTCAACGCTGACGAAGGGGAACCTGGAACGTGTAAAGATCGAGAAATTCTGCGTCACGATCCCCACAAACTGATCGAAGGGTGTCTCGTTGCTGGTCACGCCATGGGTGCACGAGCTGGTAAAAAATTTTGTTGGCATGTTTATATAACAATTATAATAAAAATTATAATACAACAAAAATTAAATATTACAATCAGTGAATTTATTATTATTTTTTTTCAGCATATATTTATATTCGTGGTGAATTCTACAACGAAGCTTCCAACATGCAACTTGCAATTAAAGAAGTGAATTTTTCATTTAATTATATTTTTGACAACATCATAATAATTATTACGATCATTTTGGGACGAGTACTTTTTGATAACAATAACTCGCTGATAGCATTAAACATTGTCTCTTGGGACGGAGTGATTAAAAGATAGCAATAGCCAATTGATAACGTTATCCGTGATTATAATAACCGGATTTTACTGTAATACTTTTTTTTGTTTAGTGAAGACTTTATGACACAAAATTTTTGGTGTGGCAAATGAAGCAATTTATGGACAAGTGTGATGTCAGCAGCTTCTCAACCAGTTTTTATTGGTTGGTGAAGATGCTAACATCACAGTTGTCTACAAATCGCTTCATTGGTTTGTTAAGATGCTGACATCACAGTTGTCCACAAATTGCTTCACTTGCCACACAAAAAAATGGGTTGGAGTAGAAATAATGAATTTTTTTTTTTTGTATATATGGAATAATTTAGGCTTACGAAGCTGGTCTCATCGGTAAAAATTCCTGTGGTTCGGGTTACGATTTTGACGTATTCATGCATCGAGGAGCTGGAGCGTACATTTGCGGAGAAGAAACGGTCAGTTGGATTCTGAAGAAGTGTAGTATTATTATAGTTTAATTTTTTTTTCGTGTATGTTGTGAATAAGTAATTGCTGCATTTTGTGTTGATGCAAAACATAGGCGCTGATCGAATCGTTGGAAGGGAAACAAGGAAAGCCACGATTAAAGCCTCCGTTCCCTGCAGACGTTGGAGTGTTCGGCTGCCCGACGACAGTTGCTAACGTTGAAACAGTAGCTGTTGCACCAGTATGTAAAATTTTTTTTCCCCGTACTGTCTTTTATCACCATAGAAGTGTGATGAATTTGTGTTTGTATTCATTAAATTTCAATAATTTCAAAATAGACCATCTGTCGACGAGGTGGTACCTGGTTTCTCTCTTTTGGACGTCCAAGAAATAGTGGAACTAAAGTGAGTGCCATATGTTCTGCGAAGCGTTGACGTTTCATTAGCCCTTGTACAGATTTGTGAAATTCTTAATTCATTTGTTCGTTTGTTTGTTTGTTTGTTTGTTTGTTTGTTTTTATAGCTGTTTAATATTTCTGGTCATGTGTTGAATCCGTGCACGGTGGAGGAAGAGATGTCCATTCCGTTGAAGGAACTCATCGAAAAACATTCAGGTGGCGTCATTGGCGGTTGGGACAATTTGCTGGCAGTTATTCCGGGTGGTTCATCGACGCCTGTTATTCCCAAATCGTAAGTCTATTATTATTATTATTTGGTACCTATGATAGGGTATAGTGCTCATATACCGGGTGTCCAAAAAGTCCAGTCTCAGGTGAAGTTGGCAGTCTTGAAGTGATGAATGTTGAATATTGATAGTATGACCTATGTTTCAGATAGCATTAATGTTCAAATTGATTCCCCTTTTGCTGCAAGAAATTATCATTACTTCAATTTTTTCCGACATTCCGTTGACTTTTGGGACACCCTGTATATATTCGATGATGATATAATTTTTTTTAACGGATTTTTGTTTTGTTTTAAAGGGTCTGCGATGACGTCATGATGGATTTTGACGCCTTGGTCGAAGCGAAAACAGGTTTGGGCACTGCGGCGATTATTGTGATGAACAGACAGACCGACATCATCAAAGCCATTGCACGGCTGATCGAATTTTACAAACACGAAAGTTGTGGCCAAGTATGTAATAGTTGATATTTTATTATACTTTTTTATATTAGTTTTACTCGTGAGTGAGTTGTGACTTTCTACATAAAAAACAAAACAAGACGACTCGATGGATTTTGATGAATAAGGTGTCTATCGGATTCATGTTAGTCTATCGAGTGACGCTGGCTATGTGGCATCAATGAAACAATATGACAGACATCATAAATCTATTATTTTTTAGACTTTATATTTTATTTTATTTTTTGTCACTGTAAATATGTACATTTACTTTATGTGTTTGTTTCGGTGAATAGTGCACCCCATGTCGAGAAGGAACCGGTTGGATGAATAAAATTATGTGGCGCTTTGGTGAGAGAAATTTTGATATTTTTCAAAGTTTGGAGATGATTTGCAAAATTCTGATTACTATTTTTTTTTTCAGTTGAAGGAAACGCTCGTCCGGACGAAATAGATATGATTTTCGAGCTGAGCAAGCAGATAGAAGGACACACTATTTGCGCGTTAGGAGATGGTGCTGCGTGGCCTGTTCAGGTGAGATGTTTTTCGATGCAATCCTTGCATTTCATTTTTATGCAATGTATTCCTGGAAAGGTCTAGTTAAATTTTAAGAACCTGCATCAAAACAAAGCAAACAATCAATCCATATATAAACATGGATCTGGAAATGCTTCTTTTTCGAGATAACGCAGGGTGAACTTCAACTTAAATGCATAGGCTTATTGTCTCAATCACTATAGGTATGCAACTGCATTTTCCGAACCTATGTTTATATGGATTTTTTTGCTTTGTTTTGATGCGTATTATCTGTGGATGAAATTTTACTAGACCTTTCAGGAACACCCTGTATAAAAAAAAAAAATACAAATGAAAAATGAAATCGTGACTGAATTGTGCAAAAAATTATTTTCAGGGGCTGGTACGTCATTTCCGAGAGTTGATCGAAGATAGAATGAACCAGTTTGAAAAGAAGCAAGCGTTGTCTTCGACGTAATTTACGTTTAGGCTACTGTTATAGTAAATTGATCGATTTTGTTTTCTTGGCGAACGTTGTCCCTCACCCCTTAACTTTGAAGTAAGTGATTTTTTTGTGAAATGTTAGCTCACCTCATCAAACATTGGCGTTTGTAACCAGTCGAGGATTAAAAATTAAAAAACCTACAATGGAGTAGCGCTATGTACATAAAGAAAATAAATCGTTCTTGTAAATATAAACAATGACTGTACATTGTGATATATGGTTTTATTTATACATATATACATTATTACAAAATTACATAAAATGATATATAAAATTCGCATCACTATAAATTTGCAAAACGTGATGTTTTTCTCCTTTATTAATACATACTAATTTTCATATCGCAGGTTAAACCTCACTAATCCGGCATCAGCTTTGATGGTTTTTGCAGTTGAAATTTACAGTAAAATTTACGGTGAATACTTTGGTTCATAATTTTTCAATTTACACTATAATTTTGTAAAAATTTGCTGTTTATTTTGCCATTTTTTTCCTTAAGCATCACTGGTTTGTAAAATCCGCTAATCCAGCAAATTTTTGGTCCCAAGTTTTCCGGATTAGTGAGACTGGCTTGAAAAAGTGATTCAACGGTTAGAGATGATAAAAGTGTTGGGTAAAATTGTTGAAAAATCACTTTCGGCGATCAATATCTGTTTATACCGCGTTTACATCGATATCGAAGTCACATCCGTCACACAAGAATTTTAGTTATATAGATTTTTTAGAGTCACGATAATACGTGTTCCGTAATAATTACGATGTCATAATTTGAAATATATTATTTTTTTTACGGTTGATATTCATACATTTTATTTACTTTTAGGCTATTACAGCTTTTTGAAAGATTTTATTATTTTAATAAAATATGTGAAATGTGTATTTGTATTTTAATGGGTTTTTTTTCGTACTGTTTCAAATGATTTGTTGTCAGGATACCGGATTAGAGAAGTTGGGTGTTTTCAATGACGACTCACCAGATGGCGCTCCAAGTCATTTTTTATTATTCTTTTCTCCGGATGAAACGAGGAGTGGTGTCTTTTTGTTTTACAATGACAATTTTAATCACTTTTATTTTAATCTTCATGTTTTATAATGATCCAACTCTGGACTAAAATATGTAAAATTATATTTATCATAACGTTTATTAACTGTTCATCACAGTCAATAGACAATTGTTCTCCACTGACTTTTCATTGTACCACTCGAGTAAGTATTAGTGACATTTGAAAACTAACTAATCGAATTATTTCTATGTCAGAATTTCAAAATATTAAGCCTGAAAATAATCCATATATAATATATATATATATTTTTTTCAGGGTATTGATTTTAATTGTGAAACTATTAGTTTAAATGGAACTAGGAGTTTTTCAGGTTTGTGAATATTTTTTTTTATGGACATTTTGTTTTTCTGAAATTTTATACATTAAAATATATCAAAGTAAATATATTAATTAAAATACAATTAAACATGAGTCGACTGTTTTTTTTATGTCCGGAGACGACATTGTTATGCAAGTTTGGTTCATTGTTATGCAAGTTTCGTAAAGACTGAACCATGATAGCCGATTCTTACGATATAACGACTTCCTGGTTCACCATAAAGTTAATGAGATAATTTCATTTGATATTTCATTAAAAGAGTGTTACGATGCGTTCACTCGTCGATACCCGGACGCTACTACGCTATCTGGCCAAGGTGAAGGAAAAATCGACGTTTCGCAGACTTTGTTCAAGCGGCGGACGTCGTCGAATGGAGAAGTCGGCCTCAACGTGAGCATCAGTGCTGGTCCAGGTAAGAAATTTGTCAAAACGTCTGTTTTTCGAAGCTAGATGCAAATGTCTTAAAATGTTGTTCCTTTGAAACTTGCTGAGTAATAAAATTTTATTTTATTTTTTATTTAGGAAGGAAAGCGATTTTACTGTGGCCCAGTGTACCTGGGAGTGACGTAAACTTCAATTTATGTAAAGCTGTAGTGTTCGATGGCGAACATCTTCAACACTCGGTAAATTTGTCAACTGATCGAAGGGCCCCATGGCAATATAATGATAAGCCTAACTCTTCTCCCCCCCCCCCCTACCAAAAAAATGACATTTTTTTGCATCGAACTGTCGAGTTTTTCACCTGAAGAACTCGGGTCTGCTGACAATTTCAGGAATGTGGCTAATCATTATATTGCTTTTTCAATTCGTTGTTTTATTGATAATGGTGATAAATATATATCCTATTTTGATGACCTGCTCAAGCTGTGTTATTCAATTTTTTAAAATACGTTTGTCTCTTAGGTTGACTTGTGGGCATGTACGTTTTTTTATGACGACGAAACAGGTCACGGCTTCACTGTAAAAATTGTCAGTTTTCCTCAGCGTGACGAGTGGATGATGATCAGTAATGTGAAGCAAACTAACGATTTCGGTGATTATAACTATTATATATATTTAAAAAGAACAAAACTAGTTTTACTCATAATTAACGTTTATTTTTGACAGAACCAAAAGATGTTAGCGACTGGAAAGCGCCAGTGTTTCTCGCCGTCAACAGAAATCATTTGAAAAGTTGCTTTCAGCAAGTTCCGGGACGCTTGGGAACGTTCAATTATACATTGCAATTGAAATTGGAAGATGAATCATTTTCAACCTCAACCATTTCTGGAACTAAATATGACACCGTACACAACGGCCTCGTTTGCATAAGTCGTTCCATCTTGAAAAGTGGAAGTTACACGGCAGTGGTGAAACTGAACGACGCGCTGTGCTCGAAACCCGGAAACCAATGCGTCGAAAGCAAAACACCACCCATCGTCATGAATATATCACCAACAGGTTTGTGATCAAATTTGTTTTGTTGCTTTTAATTTTCTATTTGTGAAAAAAAAAATGAGGAAATGAATATTTTAATTTATTGCATTATTATTTTCATTATTTCATTCAACATATAGATATGCAATGGGTATACATTTCAATTGGCATTGTTATGGGTTTGATAACAATTGGTGTATTAATTATTTTGATAACCTGCTTTGTCAAGAAATATCCTTTGCAATTTGATGGTAAGTTCTTATTACAAGCATTTTATGAATTACTTTTTTTTAAATATAATAATCGTAAACTAGAATTGTTTTTGTGACTTAGAATTATTATTATTATTATTATTATTATTATTATTATTATTATTATTATTATTATTATTATTATTATTATTTTAGGCATGACAGTTGTGATTTTATATTCCTATGACAACGAAATTCACAACGAGACGGTGAAGATGCTTTGTGATTTGTTAGCTTCTTACAACGTTAACGTGCTCATCGACACCATGGCGGGCCCTGAGGTAAGTGTTGATGTTACAAGGTGTCCCATTCGTTCAAATCACCTAATATTCAATCCTTTATAAATTTTGCGACTTTTGTTTCTGTTACGTGTGTGAATACACGTCTATTATTTTGATATCATCAGAATCCACGAAAGTGGCTCGAAGAAGTGATTCATCGTAAGGATGTTTTAATCATTATGGTCGTCTCATCCGGTGCCGTGTACAAAGCACTGAATGAAAATCCCCCTGTAAAGTTTGAAGGAGAACCGGTAAGACTATAAAATTTTACATTGTAGTATATTATAGTGTAGCAACCAAAAAATTCTATGGTTATTTTCTAATTAAATAGTTGACCAAAATAAATAAATAAATTTTATCTCACATTGTTTGATTTGACATTTGACTCATTATTGATTTGTTTTGTTTTTTTATTCAGGGTCATTTGACAGGACATTTGTTTCAAGACATTAGAAACGAAGTGCGGCGCAAAGCTCAAAAAGCCCATTTCAATCGTTTCCTGTTTCTCAGCGTCGTTTGGAACAAAAAATACGTGAAACAAGCCAACGAAATTTTCCCTCAGTTCAAACCTTACGTGATGCCGGTGGAATGGCCCCAGTTTTTGCAACACGTGCGTTACGTTAGGTCGTGGAAACTGCATCCTCGGACGTGGGTGCGTTTGTTGTTCGACCGTTCTTGTTCTCCGGCCCACGCCGACACCCATCAAAAAGAAGTGCATCACAAGTTCGTTCAGCAGTGCAAGCGCATGAACGCGGACGGCGATCATTATACTCTCGTCCAAGAAAGACAAGAACCCCCTCGTCGTCCTGTAGTTGTCAACGAAAACGTTTTCGAGCAAAACCATCCTAACTTGGAACAGCAGAACAATGACGAGTCGGGTTATTATAGTTGCCAGCCTGCATCTAATCCCGTGCCGATTGTTGACGATTGGTCGTTGTTACTAAACAACGTCGATTCTCAACATTCACCGTCGCAGGTTTACGACGAGGATGTTGCTAAGTTTTTCGACGAGCGTTGCAACTTTAAGTGATTACCTGTTTTGTATATACTTTTTAAAATTTTTTATTTGCAGAGGTTAAGTTGACGGATAACATTTATTGTAAATACCGTTTTTAACAAGCGTTTATATGGTTTACAAATTAAACAAAAATTTGAGTAATCATGACCAATTTGTTTTTGAAATGCCTGTATTGTTTATTATTGCAGTGTGCTATGTACTTTAATTACAAAATATACAAGGATTTTTTTTTTGATCCTTGTTTTTTTTATTAAAAAAATATACATTTTAATGTTAATGTATATTTTGTATAATTTGATGATTTATTATTTTAAGTGGCTATAAGCCAAGACCATTTACAGTACAGAGGATTTAATCCGGATTATGAAAGTCAAGTTGATAATACATGTTCTGTGATAATTACGTTTTTCATAATTTGGAATATTTTTTTTGACTGTTGATATTCATATCTTTTACTTTTATGCTATTATGGCTTTTTAAAAGATTTTATCATGTTAATAAAATATATGAAATTTTTATTTGTGTAGTTGAATTTTAATGTTTTTAAATTCATTGAAAGTATTGAATTTTCAAGGAGACCAATATTGAAACATGAAAAAAAAGGTACATACATAATTTGTTCAATAAATGACTTAAGTGAAAATAATTAATTTTTCATACTAAATTTCATTACATACTAAATTTAAATTTAGCGCCTTCATGTGCAGAAGAAGATAAGCGCCACCGCGACTAAATTTAGAACTTCGGCAGGGTTTTGTTTGCATCTTGAGCTTTTAAGAAACGCTTTTTAACTCAGTTGCTCGTCAGTGTTCAAATTCCTGAAGCAGAGCAGAAGCTCCACGTTACATTTCAAATACGTTTATTTTTTATTCTAGAATGACATTTAAGAAATTTTTATGCACAATTACTAATCATGTTTTGTCACGTAAACTGAATCCTAATCGTTCATCGAATGGCATACGTGCATTGGGTTCTTATTACCACGTTGATGACAAGCTTTTTGGGCTAAATGAAGAGCAACAGCAAGTAAACTATGATGTTATCTAATCAAAAAATTTTTTAGTTATTAATATGTGTGTGTTATTATATTTTATTTTAAATTGCAAAATATTGATGTTTAATTTTTAGTATTGATGGGAGTTTAACAAAGAATTTTATTTTGCGCAATTAAAATCTTTTAAAAAGATTGTCATTTGATCAAATTGTCAATTATAACTTTTAACCATTACCGTAAAATAAAATTATGTTTTTCGCTTATCAGTACTAGATTATGAAGGTTCATGATCCAACTTCATATAATAAACAAACTATTTTTAAACTAATCTGAAAAATAAATAAATTTTTTTAGACTTGAAATCTAAAAAAATAAAATAAAATAAGAACCTAACTTCAAGTATATTAAACTTATGTATAAGTAAAAAACTTGACTTTAAATTAAACAATAAATAAATAAATAATAATTTTATTTATTTTATTTATTTTATTTCATTTATTTATTTTTTGCTTACAGCTTCGACAAATGGTATTTCAGTTCGCCCAGAAAGAACTGGCACCAAAAGCTGCGGAAATTGATAAAACAAACTCTTTTCCTCAGATTAAAGTAATTTTGATGTTTTGTTTTTTTCTGGTTAAAATTTAAATTAATTAAACGAAGGACTTCGAGCAATATAAGGATAAGCCACATTTTTTTTTTGAAATTGAAATTGTTCTGGAGAGCAGTTTTTCCGGTGAGAAATTCCACAGAGTACCACACTGAGAAACAAGCAGATTCTCTATAATATGCTGTCATTTTCTGGAAAATCCAGAAAGTGTGTAAAGTAACAAGCTGAGTGACAAATTGATGTAAAGATGTCGTTTTTGAAAAAAAAAGTGCGGTTTATCATTATATTGTCTGAAGCTCTTCAAATATATTAACAATATGTTGTTTCGTAAAATAAATAAAAATATTTTATTTTCTTTCATAGGATTTTTGGAAAGAATTGGGAAAGATGGGACTTCTCGGAATAACAGTTTCAAGTGAGCGTGTAATCTTATTTATTTATTTATTTATTATTGAAATCCATTTTTATTTTTTTCTCAAATTTATTTGTTTGTTCTCAAAAAAGTTATTTTAATCATTGCTCACTTGTTTTTCTAGGTAAATATGGAGGCGCTGAGGGTCACTTTTTGGACCACTGCATTGCCTTGGAAGAACTATCAAGAGCAAGTGCCGCAGTGGCGCTAAGTTACGGTGCCCATTCCAATCTGTGCGTTAATCAAATTTTCAGACACGGAACCGAGGAACAGAAGCAGAAATATTTGCCAAAGGTAAATGTTTAATTACTGTTTTGATTTTTGTTTAATTATAATTTATTTTTTTTAATGTCATTGATTTTATAATTTTATTTTGATGGTTGAAGCTTATAAGTGGCGAATACATCGGCGCGCTGGCAATGAGTGAACCCAACGCTGGCTCGGACGTCGTTTCGATGAAACTCAAAGCAGAATTCAAAGGCACTCTTTAGGTTTATTTGTCACTCGAAATTGGAGAATTTTATCAAGTTTATATAACAGGTTTTACAGATTGTTTATACGTATTGTTTTATAGGAGATCATTATTTGCTGAACGGTTCTAAATTCTGGATCACCAACGGTCCAGATGCCGACGTTCTTGTTGTCTACGCCAAAACCGATTTGAACGTCAAACCACAGCATGGAATTAGTACGTTCTTGATCGAAAAGGTGATTTTTTGTTGACGTTAAAAGTTGATTAATTTTTTCTTTTCATAATGTGAATTTTGTAAATTATTTTTTTTTAATATTTTTAGAATATGCCTGGTTTTAAAACGGCACAAAAATTGGATAAGCTGGGAATGAGGGGTTCTAATACGTGCGAATTAGTATTTGAAGATTGCAAAGTTCCAGGTTTGTTTCAATTTTGAATAGTTGTAAAAAAAAGAATACTTTTTAATAGTAGGCTAATTTTTTAATATTATACTTTATAGCAGATTTTTATACTTTATGATTTATAGTGTACTTTATAGATAGTATACTTTAAACATACAGTACTATGCTTTATAAATACAGTGAGTAGGCCCAGTTTACTTTTTATAATGTATTTTGTTTAATATATTTTTATTAAAATATCATATTCAGTTTGTCAAATACTAAAAAATATTAAAATATTAAAAAAAAATTCTAAAGTTTTTGTAATATTTAATTTATTTTTGTAATATTTCAAATGTAGGTTTATAATAACATTTACTATACTATGTTGATTTGTTTTCATTTTAGTCGAGCAACTAATGGGTGCCAAAAATAAAGGCGTTTACGTTTTGATGTCAGGTTTGGATCTCGAACGTCTAGTTTTAGCCGCTGGACCAGTTGGGTATGTTTAGTTGTAAATTTATTTATTTAATTTTTTATTGCAATCAAATTTTGTTACATCTTGAAAAACAAGAGTTTTAAAATTGTGTTTATAATTTTAAGACGTCTTGGTTCTATTTTATTTGCTTAAAGCTTAATGCAATCGTGTTGCGACGCTGCTTTCGAATACGTCCACGTGCGGAAGGCGTTCGGCCAAAGAATAGGAGAATTTCAGGTGACTATTTTTTTAATATGCAGGTAGAACCTCACTAATCTGGCAAACTTGGAACCGAAATTTTGCCGGGATTAGCAGATTTTTCGAACCAGTGAAGTTTTGAGAAAATTGCAAAATAAACTGTAGATTTAAAAAAAAACAAAACAATTATAAATTATAGTATTTACTGAAAAATTTCACAATTGAAGAGCTTATTTCCAAAACGTCTTATCTCCATTTTAATCATTTTTGAGATAAAAAGTTCACCATAAATTGAAAAATTATGAACCAAAGTATTCACTGTAAACTTCAACTGCCAAACCATCGAAGCTGATGCCGTTTTAGTGAATTCCGAATTAGTGAGGTGCAACCTGTACTAACACTGCTTCAAAATAAATCAAGTTAATTTTGAATGGATTATCATTTTGTTGATAGCTGATGCAAGGAAAAATCGCCGACATGTACACAACGCTGAACGCTTGTCGTTCGTACTTGTACAACGTTGCTCGAGCTTGCGACAAAGGACATGTCAACAGCAAAGTAAGTTAACGCTCGTTGCGTTACATAGTGATTTTCATTTTTTTGTATGTTTTGATTTGATTTGATTTTTTGTTTTGTAGGATTGTGCAGGCGTAATTCTCTATTGTGCAGAAAAGGCAACTCAAATGAGCCTTGATGCAATCCAATGCTTAGGTATAAAAACTGAAGTTAATGGTGACATGTTAAATGGTACGACGTCAAAGTAATACGAATTTTTTTTTAATCATTGATATCAGGTGGAAATGGTTACATCAACGAGTATCCAGTGGGACGATATTTGCGGGATGCTAAATTGTACGAGATCGGAGCCGGAACTAGCGAAATCCGACGATTAGTGATCGGAAGAGCGCTTAACAGCGAATATGCATAGGTCCAGAATCGTTCTGGACCGTTTAAATCGGAACGTTTTTAAAGGAACAGGTGCGAGCGATGTGGTGCTAGATTCATGTTATGGAAAATGTCATTCCACGTTATGTTTATGTCGAAGCTTGTGTATACAAATCTAATCAAGTTGATAAAAGAAAATTCATTATTTTTTGGCAACACGTTATTTTTGTTTTCAATGCGCTGCGTTACTTTTTTGTAATTGCACTGCGTATTCTTAGATATGGTTAATAGCCTACCACACAGGAATGAAATTTTAATAATTAAAATTTTTTTTTCTTTTAACATACAGTTGTTGAATTGCCGAAACATGAAGATCATGGAATTGTTGGATTAAAGGTGGTTCAAATGTATCATTTACATTGTTTTGTGTAAAGTATACTTTAGTGTTATCTTTTAAACAAGGGATCATTTGATAATATAGATTATTATAATTCATTAAAAATATTATTTTTTTTTCATTTTGTGAAAATTTATTTTATTTTTTTAGTGAATTTAATTTTGTTTATTAATTGAGTTAAAAACGACAAGTATTTGATTTCAATTTGGTTATCTGTTTGTTTATGAAGATATAAAAATATTAAATTTTAAATAATATAAAAAAGAATGACAATGTAATACAGGGTGTCTGAAAAATATTTTTTTCAGCTTTAATACTAAACATAAATTGTAAAGACAGTTTTTGATACCTAATTTTTTATTGATATTGATGTGTATAATATTTTTCTATATATTTTGTTATTAATTTATTTTTCAAAATTGTTTTATTTTTTTAAATATTTTGTGTTATGTTTTATTTTGTATTATATAATATTTGTTTTTTATTATATTTTTAATTTTATTATATATTAGAATTGTATTTCTATTTAAATGAATAGATTTATAAACGAATGTTTTTATTTTTTAATATTAAATAATAGTGTTTTTTTTTATATTTTAATTTAATTGACTAATTTAATTTAGTGTATCAGTGAATATTTTTCTAAATATTTTGTTTTAAAAAATACAAAATATTGAAATATAATTAATAACAATATTTAGAAAAATAAACACTGATACACAATTGTACTAAATTGAATTAAATAGTCAATTAAATTAAATTATGTATATTGCATAACTAAATTTTTTATATTCAATATTCATTTTGATTTATATTGTTTTAATTTTATTAGAATTACAGTTGTAGTTAGAAAAATATGGTTGTAAACAAATGTTTTATTTTTCATGTTAAAATAATAATGCGGATTTTGTAAATAATTTAATTAAATTAATTCAATATGTGAAAAGTTCACTTTGGACGCTTTTCCGCTAAAAACGCTCACAAACGTCCAAAAACAGTCGATAAGTCTGTTCAATTCACATAGAACCTATATTAGTTATCGACTATATTTGGACGTTTATGCGCGTTATCAGCGAAAAAGCGTCAAAAGTGAACGTAGTCTTTTCTGCCCCACAATGCTTTGCACCACTACAGGCGAATGATAAATGCCGGGAAACTCAATCTTCCATCGTCTTCATGGATTAATTCCTATGAATTGTTGCTATTAAATCAAGATGTAGTCTACCCATTTCACGAGTTCACTGACAACATGTTAACGAACGAAGATCTAATTATTTTAAGCAAAACTTAATTTATTCTAACTAGTGGAAAAAAAACGATGGAATTGGTAAGGAACCCTAATTCAGGGCTAATTCAGCTCATTCGAAATGTAAACAACTCAGCTCGTTTTCATGCATTTTGCATTTTTATTCATAGAAAATAGAATGAGATTTATTTATCAGCTGCTTAGCATTTTGTAAATATACTACCTACTATACGTATACATTTCTGGGTGAGAATTATATTGGTAAGTGTAAGCTACATTTTATTTTTAAATAATGTCGAACCTTATTTTGACACATTGAATACATTGACAAATTGATGCAACATTTTGAGTTATTTGAAAATTTAGGATTTCGTTTCTTTTTCATCAATTTTTTTGTAAATCTACAATTATTTCTACTCTTTGTAATATAGAAAATAGTGTCGTCATTGAAAATCATATTTATTTAATGTATTTCAGAGCGATGAACGAGAATCCTCCTCCAACTAAAGTTAACCTATGGGTTAAATCGGAGCCATTTGCTTTTGGTGTTTTACCCGTCACGCCAATACACAAGCTTGCACCTAAAGTAATGTGTTTTCAACGAAATTTTGCTGTACAGGGTGTTTTTGAAAGGTCTAGTTCAATTTCAACTGCAGGTGCTACACATCCAAGTTAAAAAAACAACTCGTATAAATAACATCTGTGGTTCAAATTTGACTAAATTTTTCTGGAATATCCTGTATTCTAGCTACTTGATTTATTTAAAAATCAAAAAAATAATTATTTTTGTGTTAATTTAGTTTCTTCGTCGCATCATTCCATATGCAAAGACGAAGAAGGAATATGGCTTTCCGAAATTGAAGTAATTTTGATATCTTGCAAAAATTTTTATTTCAACTTTGTTTTGACAAGCAAAATACATCATATTGAAGATTTTGTTTGTTTTTCTTGATAGTTATTCTGTATGGAGGCATATTGCATGTGTTAAACTGCAGATTTCTGAGGAACTGGCATGGCTGTGAGTATTTGTTATAGTTAGACCTCGGATTAATATGCATTTAAAAACATGAAAAAATATGCACTAAAAACATGAAAATATGCATGCAAAATGTCACAAAACTGCCCAAAATATTTGGTAGACATGGCAATGTGCAATTTGTTTTTCTAGGTGTTCTGCAAAAACACCAAAATTCAAAGCATTTTATTTTTTAGCATTTTATTCCCGAGTTGTAGAATTTAGAATTTCTTCTTGCATGAAATTCCAAAAAATAATTTTTTGAAAAAAACCTAGGTTGATAATAGAAATATTATGAAAATAAATATTAAAAGAGAAATTTTCTGGAAATAAATGCTAAAAAATATGCCAAAAATATGCAGTAACACCTGAAATATGCAAAAATATGCACTGACATCTGGAATATGCAAAATTATGCACTAACATCTGAAATATGCAAAAATTAAATTTAAGCTTTGTACTTGTGCAACAATGAGCTGCCTATAAACCAAAAAAAAACATGCAATTTCATACAAATCCGCTGTCTAGTCATAGTTAATGTATATAGCTGCACTTAATAATTGAAAGGCCTGGTGTAAAACGGTGTTAAGTAAAATTTCTGTCAAAAATGAGTTAGAAGCATTTTCAAGTGTGTAAAGTGCAATTCTATCTCCCTAACGCATAATTGTGTGCAAAACAACAATATGTGCAAAGATATCAGCAAAAGAAGTGATTCTCATAGCAGGTAATGCAAGTTCAGATCTTTAAATGCGTTTTCTTTGAAATTGTAAAAATGTTACTTAACATCCTTTACAACCTTTCAATTGCTGGTTCTTGTAGTTATACTATATAGATGTTAATAATAATTAATAACTATTTGTATTAAATTACAAAAATAGTTGAGCAATCACATAGCATTCTCGTTGGTAGATATTTTTCTACATACCATGCGTTGACGAAAGTGAGACCCGAAGATCGAATTCAATGGGATATGGAGTTTGGCAAATGCCCCGACGAAGATCGAGGTATTGGGAATATTTAATCAATAGGATTAAAAAATATATAACAAATATTTATTTAAAATTAAGAGAGCAATTATTCTATGATTTATCATGTTGGTAGACGATTTTAATTAACCTTGGTTTTTTTTTATCGATTTCAGAACAGCTTAAAAATTTGGCTACAGTCGACACCATGAAATTTGTTTTGCTGCTGTTCATCCAGTCAATTAACAAAAATGTTCGTGCGAATTCATTTTCCTCGTTGTCAACTGAAGAGTATCCTTTTCTATTTGTTTTTAACATTATTTTTCATTTTGTGAATAACTTGTTTACATTTGACGAGGTATCTTTTTTTTATGAAATGCAATAGGATTCAAGTCTGGAATTGAAGAGCTTATTGCCAAAACGTCTTAAATCCAAAAAACAGGTTTTTTTTTATTCATTCGACCTTAGACTTTGCATATAAACGTGGTAGGAAATAATAAGTTTTGAGTCTTGAAAATAACATATTTAGAACCAACGATGCAAAGATAGTTGTCAGAGCCTCTCATCTCGAAAACGTTTTGGAAATAAGCGCTTCAATTTTTGTTTCAATATTTTTTAACTCTTAGGCTCAAATAGTTTAATTAACCATTTTTTTAGATTAAATTATTGTTTTCTTTAATGTGATGATGCTAGATGGCCATTGGATCAAACACGACAAGGAACTTCGGAAAACGGCCGCACCTCTTTAAAAGAAAGCAAGGTGGCCATTTTGTTTATTAGTTTTTTTTCGAGTTGATATTGCATTTCTTGGAAATGCACACGTGTGTTTTATCTTTTGACACTGTGGTTAGATTCCAGATGAGCATCGTTACTTTCAGTTCATTGCGTCGCATTTGGAGGATATCTTGGAATTGCTGGCGTTGGGTGGCGACATTGGTTCCAAGGGCGAAGTGTCTTCGATTTCCATCGATTCTCTCCGTGCTCTCAATTTCATTCTGGAAGGTTCCATCGACAGTCACACGTAAGCTAGGCAAATGAAGATGTATACGATATTTTAGTTATTTTATTTTTTCACTAAATGTTTGTTAGTCCAAAGGGAGTTGAATTATTGAATAGTTTATTTTATTTTTTGGTAGTAATATATCCACACTTCAAGATTTGGTTCTGCTCTATGGACCCCAGTGCGGTTTCTCTAGCATTGAAAAAGCATTTCAGTTGCCCCCTTTGTCAGTTTGGTTGAAAGCACGACTAGGACCCAATCCGTTTGGAATTTCGTCTTGCTTGTCGTCAGGAAGACGCCTTTCTTGGCCGAATATCAGTGAGTTTTTATTTTAACGATCTCGGTTAACGATGAATGGTTGTTCTAAATTGACTTTTGTGGTTCTGTAACGATCAGACAAAGAAAAAGAAGATAAATGTAGCTCGTCTCGCAGAGCACGGATGACAACGAATGCACTCTATGCTCCTAAGGGGTAAATGTTTTTCCAGCTATTCGTAACATTTTAATTGAGGAGTTGGGTGTAATGTAGCTTTGAGATAAAGAGCAAAAAAACTTCTGGCACTTTTAAATTTATGATTAAAAAATTATTCTTGTCAACTGTACATAATAGATGGAAAATGATCAAGTTGTGCAAAAAAATGTGTTAACTTAAGTTGACAGGCCTCAAGTTACGGGCTATTTTAAAAATGCTATTATGTCGTTATTCCAAATATAGTGCTAATTCATAAATAAATTTTATGTTATTTTATCATTGTTTCGGAAGTGAAGCAACAAAAAGAAAGATTTACAAGTCATGTTCATATTCTTGCTCCAAAAAGTCCAAAAGTGCAATTATAAGCAACTTAACGCTATATACTGGTCTAAAACAATTCAATGTATGCCTTTTAAGGAATAGTGACGTAAGTGGATTTACGACGTTTTTCCATCCAACTTCTTAATTGCTAAGTTATTTTGTGAACTAGGTACTTTCATTTTTTTTAAACAGGATTTAAATTTTAAATATGATTTTTCAAATCGACCTGAAAGCTCTAGTCGAATTTTAACCACAAATGCTATGCATCAAAACAAAACAAAACACAGCCCATGTACACACGAGTCCTGATTCCTTACTTATTTGAATGCTTACAACGATTGGCACAAATAGACCTATGCATTTGTGTAACTTTGTGTTATCTCAGAAGGGGAGCTTTTTTTGGACCCATGTTCATAAAGGTCGTTTTAGTTTTGATGCACAGCATCTGTGGTTAAAATTTGACTTGACGTTTCAGAAACACCCTGTATATGGATTTTCATCTCTTAACTGTCTGGGTGTTTCTAAGCTTATAATAATTTTTGTTTTTGACTACAGCAAAAAAGTTGTAGTCATGACGCAGATTCACTCTCAAACAGTAGCAAGGGTAAGTTTTGTTTTGTTTTAAAAAATTATATTGAAAATTTATCATAACCTAAAGATGATCTTTTTTTTAAACATTTTTCAGACATTTTATACAATGTTGGAAAATTTTATACAATGTTTCAATAATTTTACCTAATATTAATTAGTTACGTAATTTTTGTTTGTTTCAGAGTTCGCGAACCCTTCGTGGTGCTTATGTACAAATTTATCGCTGTTGTCATTCCTTTATATATCTTTTGTCTTCTCTCAAGTAAGACAGCTGTTGTTACGTTAGCTATTTGACACTGGTGAGACTTTTTATTTTATTTTAATTTTTTTGTACATTATAATCAGGTGTATATCTATTCATAACTGCCACGACACAACAATCATTCTCGGTCCAGTATCATCATGCGTCCATGTGTCCAACTGTAAAGACGTCACCATTCGTGCCATCACTCGGAGACTATGGATAAGGTAAGGCGACAGTTTGCGCAGATTCGTGACAAAAAAGTTGCCTAATTAAAAATAATAATTTTATTTTCATAACGCTTTAGCGACACAGCAAACAGCAGTTTCTATCTTTTGATTCCAACGCGTCCGTTGATTGCCGGCAACAAAAACGACTCGATCACCTTTGCTCCGTACAACTCGACCTATCCGAGGCAGGAGGAACAAATGGCCGAGGCTGGTTTGGCTTCCGTTCCGAATTTTTGGAACGTTCCGCTTTGTCTTTGTAAGTGGAGATTTTTCTTTAATTAGCCAAAAAAAATTTTATTTTATTTTTGCTTAATTTATTTGCTACATCCAGCCTCCGATTGTCGCGTGGAAGATTCCAAGTGCTGGCTACAGCTTCCTCCCGAGGAGTTTTTCAAGTTTTGCATCCCCTTTGAGGTGGAGGGGCCTAATAAAGTAAGGGTCCATTATTTATAGCATGTTTATAAGAACTGTTTAGCTGTTCTATTTTCATTGGTTTTTCCACTTTTCTGTTTCATTTCGATTATTTTCATTCGATTTTGTTGTTGATAAGGTGCAGGAAATTCCCGGCGAACTTCCCAACGCCTACCGAGAATCTTTGGCCGCTTGCGAGCGCAAGATGGAATTGTGGCATCAAAAAGTGAAAGGCTCTCGTCTCACGTCGGAACAACAATCGCAGCTGCAAGATCTCGTTCAGGCCAGATTTCAGGTAACGTCAAGTTAGTCCATGCATGTTTTATTTTTCCATTGACTTTCCTATAAGTGTTCTTTATCGTTCGTTCTTTATTTTTTGCTAGTCTTGGCTCCAAACCAGTGGGCATCAAAAGGAGTTGGATGGACTTGTGACGCTATTTCATTCAAGTAATCGTTGTATGCAATGAAAGAGTTAAGTGCGATTGCTTTTGTTTTTTTTTTGTAAACTTATTTATTTGCTAATGAATTGTTTTAAGTTGTATAAGGTGATTTTTTGAACCATTGTTTGTTTGTTTTATAATGTATATTAGTCAATGTTGATTCTGTTTAAATGACTAATTAAATGATGAACTGTTACATATGTTTATTATCGTTTCTCTCTAATTTATTTTTCTTATTGAGGCTATTGGATGTTATTTGTTCGTATTTCCACATTTGATGAGTGGTATGCAAAGTTTAAGGTAATTTTATTTTCAATGAAGACATTAAAAAAGGTTTATGGCTACAGCCTTGGAATTTTAATTAATTTTGATAAAAAAAAAAAAAATGTGCAAACATGATATGTGAACTTTAAACAATTTCACAAAAAATAAAATTTCGAAAGTCGCGAAAGATTCGAAGTTGTCCTAAATTGTTGATATTGTGTATACAGCATCTTTGCATCGTGCTGAACACGCTTGTTCAAATTTAGCTCGATATTCGCAAAACTAAAGGACTTAAGGGCTTTGCTTTTAAATTAATTTTTACGAAAAATCAAGTGTCCAAAAATCGTACAAACTTCACAAACTCTAGTTCACGCTGAACACGCCTATGCAATTTGTAGCTCGATATTCGCAAAACTAACAAAGTTGTAGCACTTACAAAAAGAACAAAACTTTTAGTAAAAAATCCGAATTTCAAAGTGCTGTGACTCGCGTAATTTTGCGAATTTCGCGGATCTGATTGCGTAGAAATGTTATTCGTGATGCAAACAACAAGCCTGTAAAGTGTGAGACAAATTCATTTTTTAACAAAACTCGACAAACACCTAAGGCCCCTCTAAAAAAGCGGGGCTAAAAGTCGATTAAACTTTGCAGGGATGTTGCCTGCATCAAAATAAACATTTCTGCGCAATCAGATCTACGAAATTCGTAAAATAACGCGAGTTACAGCACTTTGAATTTCGGGTTTTTCAAATGTTTGATTCCTTTAAATTTAAAAGTGCCATAACTTTGTGAGTTTTTGCAATATCGTGCTAAAACTTGCACAGACGTG
>JAQIWH010002604.1:0-23737 GCA_034695005.1 Cryptops parisi | reverse complement strand
AATACAAAAGCAGTAACAGCGCTTTTATGCTAATTCAAAAATAGCATTCGTTAATTCATTAATTGTTGCCTTTGTTTTAAATTCAACAAAACAGCAACAGAAGACTGTACATGTATTGCTTCGCAAAATGGCTTATTCAATTGTGGCAAATTTTAGTTTTTGATTTGATTTATGCAAAATTAATTGCAAATAATATAGTATTTAACAGCTGAAACCTAAGGGTCCCCTGTCACATACATTTTTGTGTAACAAGCGGAGCAATTTGTGGATAGCTGTGACGCCATCCTTTTACCAACCAATTTTAATTGGTTCGGCAACAATCTGACGTCAAAATTGTTCACAAATTTCTGCGCTTGTCACACCAAAAATTGTGTCAAGAATTTTTTAAGATCGCATGAAACGCTATTTTTGGTTGAGCAATTAAAAAATATAGTTAAAATAAGTGTAATGTTTTTCTAGCGTAGTTTTGAGTTTAATAACTTAAATATGTAGTTTAAACAATATAGTATATTATGTATATGTACACTAAATATTGTGTGTATAATATTGCAGTATGTTTAGTATGTATAGTGTATATAAAATAGATAATGCATAAAACAGTGTACAAGTAAAGAATATGTTGCAAAGCAGGTAATAAATAAATTGAATTATTTTTCAATAAATAGGTAGTTATTTGCAGTCAACATTATAATCGAATTCAACCAGATTTTTAAATTGTGGATTTGATATCTGCATCTTTAACGTTTCTAACCTTTATGAATAGGCAAAGTGAAATTCTTTCAAAACACTAATGTATTTAGCATGCGAGAGATATACATGAAACTAAAATAAAATTGTAAATTTTTAAAACCAACCAGAAACATGGTTGTCTACCCCCCACTATAGCCTGTGTTTTCCATTTTCGAAGTAATAGTTTCTTACCATTCAAAATTGGTATCGTGGAGAACGTGTACAAAATGAAAAATCGAAGTTTGATATAAATGTATGCAGATCCCTTCCATTATGTGGCACCGCGCTGTGCTGCGAATATTATTGTTTCATTTTCCCTGGCATACAAATCAATATTTTTAAAGGAAATAATTTGTTTTTGTCAAAGCACGAATTTACATTTATGTGTACTTTTCATGCAGTGTTCATTAATTCCAGGATTATTTCAGAAATTATAAAATCAAAGTTCAAATTATTGAATTAAAGTAAAATACATCTCTAACTATGCAAACAAATCATGATCAAAATAATATTAAATTGCGTCCATTTTGTTGCCTATGGAATTATAATGTTCAAGTTTAGACGTGTCATTACAC
The DNA here is from genome assembly GCA_034695005.1 of Cryptops parisi. Classification (NCBI taxonomy): domain Eukaryota; kingdom Metazoa; phylum Arthropoda; class Chilopoda; order Scolopendromorpha; family Cryptopidae; genus Cryptops; species Cryptops parisi. The sequence continues at coordinate 22,433 of JAQIWH010002604.1, read as the reverse complement.
GTCTAAACGCTGTAATTATGATTTCAAGATTCTGTCATTAACAAATATTTCTGCTTCAAAGAACAGCAACATGTCAATTTACGAGTTAATTAGCAAACGTTCATTACTGATATTTGTGTAACTATTAATAAACTGTCAATGATGTATACTCCATTACACTCTATTTGAATACACTGCTTTTCCGGTTAACTTTATTAAAATCATTCCTGAGTGTACAATGCTCAGCATCGAAAACATACAATTGTATATTCGGAAGTTTAAAAACATTTATAAATCAAAATTTCTGATATTTGCATTGTTTAACACCCAATAACAGAAAACACTTGTTTTTTCATTGTGAAAATTTGTGAAATTTACAGGCACAGTCGACTTTAGCCTACTAAAATAATGAACTTTGTTAATCACAATTTACTATACATACATGATCTATTACATAAGTAATTCTCGATTTATGCGAAAATCACGTTTCGCGAAAACGTAAAATAAATAAAAATAGCAAAAATCGAAATTCTCGTAATAATGAATAAACTATGTTGAACAATTCTAGTTTGAGGGGCACAATATGCGTCACACGTGGCGTACACATTCTAAAAAAACGGAGGCAGATAAAAAATATATTGCATTATAGAATCGCATAATAACAAAATTTCCTCGCATAAAACGAACTTTTGGGTGTTCTCTTGTCGAGTAATAGTGAAATTTCTTTTGCTATTGTAAACTGTAAATTGCACAACTCGAGAAGTTTTCAAAAATTATGGTACAGATAATAAACGACTGTTATTGGGAAAATAGGGCATTCATTTAATATTACAACAGAAATGGATAGTGTTAAATCACAGTAAATTAACTCATGTAATTTTTATATTTTCTAAGTTAATGCATTAAATGAGTCCACCAAGTCATGATACAGGCATAAGACAGAATTATATCGATGGTCCAATTAGAGAGAGTTACACGGCACTATAAACTAATTCAAACAGCATGCAACCCTATGAACAAACTATATGAAGGGCTTTGTACACAGATATAAGGATAAGCCATATTTTTGTAATGGACAGGCTTTTTTTTTTTGTTTTGTGAGAAACTCCACCATAACATACTAAACAACAAGGTGAGTTTCTATATTGTGCTGTCGACGTTTTCTGGAAAATCTAAGAAGTGGTAAAGTAACAAGCTTACAAGCTTGAAACAGTACTGAGAGATAGTTTGCTGTAAAAATGTCATTGTTGGAGAAAAGTGTGACTCATCAATATATTGCCCGGAGCCTCTTCATATGTAAAATCATCGTTTTCTCAGATTGCAGTATTTTGACTTAGTTTGGTATGATTTAAGACGATCCAAATGCACTAGAAAGTAGAGAATATTTGTGAAATATCATTGTCAAGCTTTAAACAGTCACTGTCATCTCACCCCTTATGTCATCATCTCACATATTTTTTTTGGCTGAATCAGGAACACGCTGTAACCTTTTAAACAAAAAATAAAATTAAAAAAAAAAAACACAACAGAAAGCTGCAAGAAATTTCCTCGGAAATGTAGGAAAAACGGAAAAAAAGCCATTTCCCCCCACCAGTTTGAAATATCACCGCATAAAAGTTTTAGCAGTACGATCGATCTTGGTTTGCGTTTGTTCTTTCTGCTTCACTTTCTCGCATTTCTCCCTCCCACACTTTCCTTTCCCAACTTAACCAATCTACTAGTAGGGCACTACCACTTTAGTGCCTCTCTTCCACTACCACTACTACTCTTCCTTATGTACCACCGCTTTTTTTCGCTTACATTTCCAAGGTGTGGGCTGCAAATTCTCCACAGATACACATGGGAGAGACGAAGGGAAAGAAAAAAACCTCTCCAAGTTGGCGCTAATGACTGCCTTAATTTTCGGAAGCCAGGCGTTGGCCCGTCTCATCTCCCAACTGAGGGGAACGATCGTCCCTCCATTAATTTTTTATTAAGGGGCTCATAATGAGGACCAATTGGAACCGTGGCCTTATTAATAGGGGAATCGTGGAGATCAGCGCTTTGCAGCTCATCTAGGGCTCGTACACGCGACAACGTGGCGTAATTAAGGCGATTGCCATCGCGCACGCTCCGGGTGTTCTCTCTCACAACCGCACATTTCACTCCTGTTCTCACTTTTTTACGTGGGCTTCAAATTTCCTAGGTTATCGCCGCTTTCCATCTTGTTACATGATTGAGAGCGAGGCAAAAGAAGCCACATGTGTTGGTGGGAAAAAATTGTCGGTATGATCACCCACTGATTGTTTCCAAATCCCAGCACGCGAAGCCATCTTCGAGAAATTTCAACACCATTTCGAGATGATACCATAATTTATCGTTGAGCGGGTTAAACAACAACTTGAACCGAATTTAGCCTGCCATTAGAACCTGCTCTCTTGTACATATGTCAAAGTTAAACACGATAAGGGAAAAAATCTGTTGTAATGAAAATTGCTGAATACTTTGATAGGTAGATAAAAAATGTCACTGTGTAAAACAACTTAAAATGAGGTGCTGAATAACCTCAAAACCAAAATTGAAATTTACAATTTTTAAAACTAATGATTCAGTTTGTTCTTAAAACCCAAAATGCTTTAAACTGAGTAAAGCATTACACACAGCTTTAAAGCTGTGCTTTATACACAGTTACGCTTTTTTGAGAATTTAGGTTTATGCGATCTTTGAGTCATTCGATATTTGATTTATGCGAGTTTTTTAGTAATTCTATTTTCTTTTTCGGCATTTATGCGAATTTAGATGTCTTTGACTAACGATATATTTGATTTATGCTTGTTTTGAGAAGTTCTATTTTCGAGTTCTTCAATTTTCAATTCGATTATATACAAATTTTGTTACAGTGGACTTGGTGCACAGATTAAACGTTGGATTTCCTTTTTTTTATGGCAAGTTTGATATATTCGATTTTCTATTTATGCTATGTTTGCGCAAAACATAGCATAAATAGAAAATTATTTAAAAACAATCTCATGTTAAACATTGACAAAAATAATTTATAATATTTAATGATCAATATTATATAGTTAACAATATATTATTTGCTCTTCCAGTTTAATCACTTTAAAAGTCCCTAATTAATGAAACTCAACGTGTTCAAGTTTGTAGTTAATAAGCTATTAATTTTTGGCTCGTATAATAGAAGGTTGTTTATTTATCGACGGAAATCAAGTAGAGGAAGTGCCAGATAGCTTTATCCGAAAGAGATTATAATGTCTGATGCCAAGTTTTTATCGGCACAAAGCCCGAAGTTTTTTCAATAATAAATATTCTTAAATATACATACAGACACATAAACACGCAAACTAAAAAACCTATCCTGAAATCTGTCGAAACAATTCACTAGGGAACACCCTGCGGTTAAAAACAAACTGTTGGCACATTGACTATACTACGTATGTAAGTGAAGAGATGTATAAATAACCTCGACTTAGTGTATCCTGTCTAACATTCATTACGCAACAACATGCAAAACAGCCATTTGGCACACGCAGTCCATGTTACATGTACCCCATCTACAACTTCACTTAATCGCTTCAACAGCATGTTCATCCAAGATTTATCACGCAGACTTCTATCTTCATCTACTCCAAACACAATCGATATTTGCCCAACCGTTAATCAGCACCGTTTTCTAAAAGGTAACGTTTTCATGGATGATTCGAGTACAGTTTGCACATCAATTAAAGCCAAACAACTCCAATTGCCCTTCACTACAAGTGAGCAGTGGCGTCAAAATGGGAATATACCAACACGAAATGGTGCAACTGAAATTCCCATGAAAACGTATATCAAACAAGTAGGAATTGCTAACTAGTTATATAGATAACGTTTCATCTATCAACTCTCATGACGTTTGCTGACAATGATTTATAACATGAAAAGTCATCAGCATTTAACCTCACTTTTTTTAGGTGATGAAATAGACAAGTCATAAGTTTTTATTAAATTTTCACTGATAAACAACTTTGTTTTTTTTCTTTCTCATTTCATACAAACCTTGAAAAGTGACGTTTTAAGTAATTTTTTGAAAAAAATTGGCAAAAAACCTTGGTTCCGATTATTTCTGTAAGCAACATTTATCTAACAACTTTTGCTAACAATAATCTGAACGTTCATGCAGCCACTTTACAAAGCAATTGTATAATGCAAACGTACAGAGTAGGCATACAGTACTGCAATAGCGATGTTCGATTTTTTTAATTTTCAATTTTCAATCTTTTTTTTTTTCGATTTTTTTAATTTTCAATTTTCAATCTTTTTTATTTTCGATTTTTTCAATTTTCGAATTTTTCGATTTTTTTTATGTTCCATCTTTTCAATGTTCACCCTCAGATATAGAGAGTGTAACTGCATCGGAGTTGTCTTTTAACTGGAGTGTAACTGCACCGTTGTTGTCTTTTAGTTACATTTGGAAGTTTGACTGCCCAGTGTTGTATTATAGACGTAACTCACGTTAAAAATTCTCATTCGATGATTTACTTTTTTTATCGATGTTAACTCATATTACGTTTGCAACTTTTAAGACCTTTATATAGTAGGTACAGTATATTTTTATATCCTTTTCTATATACTTCAAGACTTTTCATTAAAAAAATTTCAATCTTCATCTCGTTCTTTTCCATTGCCTACATATACCGGTATTCTATGTACGGAAAAAAAAAAAAAGTATCGTTGAAACCTTTTTACTCATGTGAGACGATGAAAGGTTGTCACGAACTTTCCACAATCACCTTTTTTAGCAACCAGCCATTGAAGTAAAAAGTCGAAGAAAAAAAATAAGTAAAATATAAAAGGGGTGAGAAAAGAAGGGGGAGAAAAAGCCAAAATGAAGCCTGATTTTTCCCCCAACGCGAAGTAATAGCATTTCGGACCACTATAACTGTTCGTGAAGCGGGAGTTCATAATTCAGGTGGGGGTTACAAGCGCGGACCTAAGAGAGGTTGGCCGCACGTATATGGGGCGCGTGCGACCGCTGATAACGTCTCTCGTCCGGCTTGAAAGGCTGTTCCGATGGTGGCGAATGATAGGCTTGCTACTGCCTCCGCTTTCTACGAATCGATTTCCTTCAAAAAATGCCTTATATTCCGCCGACTGCGAAAATCAACCATTTCTTTCCCTCCATATATATATTTTGCAATCCTGCTTCTGGGGTTGCCAAAAAAAAATTTATAACCCACCACCACCACCAAGCAAAGTATACAGTACATTAAACCATCTAAACAACTGGGGGCTAAATCGACGTCGGATTTTTTTTTTATACTTCCTTCTTTTCATACTATACAACCGATTTTCGTTTTTCGTTTGATTTTGTTGTTTACTTTCTATTTTTTTCATTTCAATTTAGTTTATCACTTTTTATTCTATCAACGATTTTTATGAACACCCCATTATTTAGTTGCTAGCTACAAACGGTTTCTAAGCGAAAACGTAAAAGATAGGGTATAAACAAGTGACTGATTGTATTGATATCATAGATAGAAGGGAGATAACAAATATATAATTATCTAGTTTTCATCATGATATCACGTCACTCCGTGCTTTATTTATTGCATGAAATAAATAATATTTTTTCCACTTTTTTTAGTGGACCATATAAACATCAAACATGAAAAACTGTCATCCTGTCTAACATTTTCAATTAAAGCGGTAGTCACGCCAAAACATACTAAGAGACATAACATACTGTTCAGGTGCTCCTAAAATCACTACTTGTCGAGCTAAGGAGAATTCTTAATAAATATTTTAAATGACAAGGTACTGTATATACTTATATTTGTATACATAATACAAAACAATCATATCATACGTACATAACTAATGACTATAAACTGGTACTTATTTTACATGTGCACCAGTGGGTCTTTACAAAACTTAAATAAGTCAGCTGCATTGCGAAACATTCACCAAGTATTTCAGTAACTATTTTTAGAAAAAAGTACATTAAACATACTTTTTAAGCATACTCTTTTATATAGCTTACTGTGTCATATACAGATATACTGTATGTACATATATAATGCAATTTTAAATCTATTTTCGGTTTCTGAAATTTTCGATTTATTTATTTATATAAGCGGTTTCTTTTTAGGTACATTGGGATTGGAGCGTTACGCGCGTCAGCGTTCCCCGCCAGCGTCTACACGCTAGCGTTATTCCTAGACGATTATTACTAAGATGCAGCACAATTTGAATAACACATTTTTTATAAATTATATGCGAAAATTACGCACATCATTTCTTTAAAACATTTAAAATTCTCTTTATTCAGCCTATAAATAGTGACGTTAAAATCACCTTGTACATAACTCACATAATCTCACAAAAATAGTTAATTAAAAAAATAGATCATTAATAATCCCATCATAAAAATAATAAAATTATAATTATAAAGCGAAAATCACAAAACGAGCGGCAAAATTATTTACGATGCTCTTAGTGTATTAAATTATTGACTAGCTGCACTTTTTGAGAATTTGTATCGTTTACAGCCGACATTAAAGGATTTTTCTTTAAACCATTTAACTATCAACATCAACAGTCTAACAAATATTTAAAATCATATGGTCAAAATTATACTTTAATTTTTAAATTTTCCTCAAGTTGTTGTTTCACTACTGCACTCTTTAAGTTATGTTTAATCTAAAACATTCAAGTTTGTACGTCAGCGAAAGTGAAATGAAATCGCATATTAAAGCGAAAACATCAAATTAAATGACATATTAATAGTTTCAATCCCTTTACTTGAAGCTCTGCGGTTCTACATACAAACTAATTCTGCCTGTTGTAATAAATTTCTTAAAACTCCGAAACATCTCCTTGCAATATATGCACGTTACATTTTTAATTTGTTCATTTCCCAAAGGCATAAAGTCAGAAAGTCGAATGGAGTTTAAAACCAAACCAAACCTCACAACACAATCCTCCAGCAAAATTCTTAACACCAAGAAGACGTTCCAAAGACTACCCGTATTTCATATTCCATTAAAAATGAAAATGTGATTATATTTTACCTCCCAGGTATTTTTCTTTAGTAATCTTGCAAGATAAAACTAAAAACAAAATATAATAATAATAAAAAAAAAATTCCACAAACTTTAAAAAGTCGACAGTGTACAAACGTTAATGTGTTGATGTTTCGAAAAAACAAACAAAAAGCTAATAACGTTGATATTTGAACTTTTTTTTTTGTTGACCGAAATAAAAAATTCCTCTGACTCGCGATTCTAACGGCAAAATTTATTTTTCACAGTAGGAAATAAAAATATATAGAAAAGAGCTCACAGAACCTAGTACTAGAACAATCAAGCGTACTACGTGGTGGTAAATAAAGAAGAAATAGCCACCAAGAGCAAAATAAAGTAAAGCTAAAAAAAAAATCTGTTTTTTGTTTGTGTGGTGGGAATGTTAGTTTTCTTTTGCTGGCGTTGAAAGGTGATTTTCGTGATTGCAAGTCCAAGAGGATTAGTTGTTTTGGTCGGTTGAAACTACCATCTTAAACGAACCTGCGCAGCATCGCCGGTTAAAGATGTGGGTAATGTTAATTTCAGCAAAGACTTAATACTTGTTGTTTTCAACAAACACTATTGATACAAGATTTTTGTTTCATTTAGATACTAGCATAAACTCACATATTAGTTTAGAAACATACTAATAAAATAATACTTGATTAACTTAAAGCGAGAAACTGCAACATTCCAACTACATTATAAGCCTCAAAGAAGCACACTGATATACAATTGAAAAGTCTCATGTAAAGGATTAATAACCTTTACATGTAACATTTCAACAATTTTTTTAAGAAATCGCGTTCAAATATCTGAATTTACATTGCTATCTATGGGCTAGTTCACACGTCTTGTATTAAAAGCGTTGCACATATTGCTGTTTTGCTTAAAATTACACAAAAAGGTATAGTTACGCCAAACACATTCGAAAATGCTTCTAGGTTATATTTGACCACTTAACACCCTTTAAGGGGAAGACCGCCTATATTGAACCACCTTAAATCGGACCAGTAGAATATCTAGAGAATGTTGGTTTAATGCTGCCCTCTCGATGTATAATATCAACCATCGTAGTGCGATTACTTGCCATAACGTATTTCGTTAGCCTCCAAGCATGATTTCCGTTGCTGTGTTAGTGTGATTGTTTTTCTGCAATATGAAGTAATTTTCACAGGTAACCCCTAGTATTTTGACGAAATAACTGATAACGTTAAAGTAAATGTCTGATTAATTCAGTAAACTATATGTAATAACGTACTTTTTAAGCCACAACTTCAAATCATGGCACGCAGACTTTCCTGTATTTTTATTAAAAATGAAAAAAAAAATGTCATTATGCTCAAAATGGACTTTAATAATTTGCCAATATTGGATTGGTCTAATATACCAGTAGACTGTCGATAGACTCCAATGAAGATCACGACAAACAGTGTTTGTACAGCTACAGTCTATTTTCTAAAGACATTTATGGGAAAAAGTGGATCAAGTGTTTAAAGTGTGAGATGTGGGCCCACAGTGAATGTGCAGGATTGACCAGAGGTCATTTCGTTTCCGATTTTTCTATCAACGGTGACAGTGATTAAGGAGTTCATATGAATCAAGTGTTTCATATGTGTGAACCCACAGAATGGAAAAAATCGCTTGTGTTATTATTTTTTTTTTTATAATTTACTTTTCGTTATGAGTTTTGTAATCGTTAATCCAATATAGGAACATACTGGTTCAATTTAAGACTAGTAGTCTTAAAATAGACTTTTTTTTTTACTTTCACAAAAAAATATTTTTTACACATTTTTCCATCAGATAATTAAATTATGACTAACGTATTTTCTTCGTTAATAAATGTATTTTTAAATGTGAGTTACATTATTTTGTTATATCTCTTAATTATTTCAAGATAATAAAAAGTTCTTAGGTGGTCCAATATAGGCGGTCTTCCCTTACACCAGGCCCTTCAATTTTCTCAATCATTTAGTTTTATGCGTACAATTCTAATCTTAGTGTAATCGAATAATGGTAAAATTTTATTTATTTATGTATTAGTTTAAAGCAAAATACAGGTGGGTTTGTATGATATAAAGTAAAGGTACTTGAATTTAAAACAAAGAAAAAAGAACAGGTAATAACATCAAAATAAAATGTGGTTTGTGAGTAGTTTTTTAAAGTTGTTTAAAGTAGTTTTTAAAGTTTTTTAAAGTAGTAGTTTTTAAAGTTAACAAATGCAGATGCAATTTCTAGAGGAACATTTGAAAGTAGCAGGAAAGATTGGTTGTGGTAGTAAATTCTATGTTTGATAGGTATTATATGGAATCTATTAATTCTATTACTGAATAGTTGGGAGGTCAATTTTATTTGTATCTTTGAATTGAACAAATTTGATCATGTGTAGGCATATGAGATTTGATGAAGTGTAAAAAGTGATGACTCTGAAAAAGGAACTTTGCAACTTAAAGTAATCACTGAAATTTGATAGGTTGAAGAATATTAAATAATTTCCTAATACGGCAGAAATTTGGTTGTACGGTGGTATTTGTCTAAGTTGAATCGAGTACGGTACATATTATTCTATTTAATAAAGATTGAATCTTACGGATGCGATATAGAGGAATATTGTCCCATATAATAATGGCATAGGTGAGGATTGAGTGAATTTTTGTCTTTAAGAATGCAAACTTTTTTAACAAAAAGCAAATTTTTAAAGCGCTTTGACACATAAATTTGGTTGTTAAGCTTGATGGTGAGTTTTTTGAGGTTGGCACAAAAACGCAATTGGTTATCAGACTTAAGGCGGAAAATTTATATTGCATTTTGAACATTGCATTGGTATTCATGATTTTTAAATGATTTGTTTTTAAAGTTTTAAATTTTAAATTGTGTTCATTGCATCATTGTTCGTTACTAAGCAGGTCATTGTTTAATTTTTTTTTTAATTTTTTCAAATGTGGGTTTCAAAACAGGGGTAGGTGTAAATAAAGGCATTGTTATCAACGTAGTTGAAAGTGGTAGCTGTAAGGTTGAGGTCATGGAGAGTGTTAGCGACGAAGAAGTAAAATAAAGAGCTGTTAACAAAACCTTGAACAACACTATTACGTGATTGAGTGAGTGTATGAAAATGATTAATTGTAAAAAACGGTTAGTGAAGAAGTTGATTAAGAGTTTATTAATACTGGAAGAAATGCTAAGTTTAATGCATGTGGAAATGACGGATGATCTTTTCAGGGTATTAAAAACTTTACAAAGATCAGTTTGTATAATTACAATAAACATGCTGTTAGAGAGGTATTCAGTGGTAATTGTGTAGTGAATGGATCAAATTAGCCAAATAAACTAGCCACAAATTTTGAGAAATTACGCCAAAGGTGTGATCATGGCAAATGCGGTCCGCTAGGTGAGTGATTTTAGAAAAAAAAAGTTTTTCCACCAATTTAGAAAGGAAAGATAATGTGGTAAATGGACAAAAGGACGTGTGTAGGTCACATTGACCACCTTTGAATTTAGAGAAGTGTTAGCAACTTTCCAAGATGTAGGATATTAAGAAGTAGAAAAAATGAAATCAAGATCGCATATAACGAACGTAAGATTTTCTCTCATAAGTCGCTTATAAGAAACACTAGCAAAATAATTACAAATTTGTTTTAATTACCCTTTTGCAAATATACGAGCAAGTAACATAAAATATCAAACAATTAAAATTCGTTTCTGGTTATGTATAGGGTTAACCATGAGTCGTCAAGTACTATAAGATAAAAGCAATTTCTAAAACTTTAATAGGTCCTATGGAGGAGTTTTAATGCGTGTTCGATATATGTAGTGTCTCAAATATCAGACAAAAGATGGTTTTAAGCAAAAATATTATGCAATTTTGTGCGGGTGTGTACAAGTGATAGAACTAATTGTCTGCTACATAGTTATCACTTTATGCGAGGATTTCAATATATGTGATTTTTGATATTATGCAATGTTTCTGCAAATTTAATACAAGCCTAGCATAAATTTAAGATTTCTTTAGACTCGAATAAGAAAATTAGTAATACACAAAGTTGAGTATGATCAGCGATTTACGATCCATTTCTTTCTTACAATGATGAAAATTGTCAAGTGCACATATTCATGCAATTAATGCTGTATAAAATCTTCAGACGAAAACAAATACATTGAAAATGCCTTTTAAAAATGCTCTTTATATACTTTAGATATATTTTATTTACATGCATAATGAAAAATTCATTTTCGAATTATGTGAATTTCGATTTATGCGATCGTTGAGTAATTCAATATTCTATTTGTGCGATATTCGATTGAGTCATTCCATTTTTTATTTTTGCAATTTTTGATTAATTTATTTCTACAAATATATATGCGATTTGTTTTACATTGGACTAATGCAGTTTTTTACTTATGCGAAGCACTTAAGCGGTTCTCATTTCAAGCGTTTTTTGGTACATTTGACTAAATAGTATTACTGTATATTCACAAAAACGGCTGTAGATGGCATTATACGTTCAAGTTTCAGCTCACTTACAAACTCACTCAAAATCGAAGCTAATATGAAAACTCTCAAGTTTTCATATTCAAGATAAAAAAAAAACTCGTGTCACGTACACTTAAAATAAAACAATTGAATTCAGATTGCAGGGATATTTTGAGCGACAACTTATATCATTCTCTGCAAATCCTACGGATCAGTAATTAGACTCATCCCAGCTTTTTCAATTACATCATCGGAAATCGCTCTTCTCATCCAATCTTCTTTTTTTACCACCACCATCTTCTTGCTTCTCTTCTCACGCAATCTCTCCGGTTTCCTTTTCTTAGATCATCCTCCTAAGGGGGAAACCTTGACACTCCGAGTCCCATAAAACAGACAGTTGGCAAAATTCTCCAATAAAGAATCACCACCCCATTCGCTTTGACGATTAGCCAACAAACCATCCTCTTGCCCATTTTTCTCTTTTCCTGTGTTTCTCCTTTTTTTTTTCTCCATCTCCTTTCTTTTTTCTTTCTCGTCGTCGTGATTCCACTGCTAAAAGCGATCGTTACAGACTTCAAACCACCAGAAGCGGGATCTTACTTCACACTCAACCAAAAGTCGAACGAACGTAAGCGGCTTTCCTCTACTTGGTGGTGGTGGCCACGTTCAAAACCTACTTTTTTTCACTATTATAAAGAACAACTTTCGGAGTGCTCTACCACATTTTGTCTTAAGACATTAGGACCCAGGGTCAAGCTCAAAGGATTACAAGCTTTCTGAAACTTCTCTTTAAAAGTTTCTAATTTGCTTAGCGTTTTTTTTAAGCTCCTTTTTGTAGAGATGTACATTTTCAACCATCTGATGAACATTACCTGCCCTCAACACACGTTGTACTCAGAGTTAACAATTTTTTTACAATTATAAACATTGCATGACAAACGCGTTACAACGAAACTAAATTTTAAAGCTCACTTAATTTATTTGAATAAAATTGTAATTCATCGCGAAAACCCAAACTTTCACGAAACTTGTAACGTACACAAAACTTTTAAAACGCATGATGCTTGTAATATACACAAAACGTTTAATGTACACACAATGTGAATTCAAGCGCAATAATTTCCGATTAATATTTTTTTATTAAGTAAATTCACGAACGTGAAAAAAAAAATTGCCAATGTTTAGTGTGTTTATACTGTAGGCTACAGTTTACTTAAAGTTAGTTCATGAAAATTTATAATACGGTCTCTTTATAGCGTAAACCCGCCAGAAAACAAAAAGTTGCGATTGTGCACATGTGTTAAATCGCAAATTTGCACATTTACCGTGAATATTATAATTTGCGATGAACGATCATATATTCAATAGATCAAAGTTTTTTTAAACACTTTCAACATAATATGGAAAAAAATATTTTAATATCAAAGATAAACATAACAAAACTTTAATAAAAAACACGGATCGAAATAATGCTTATTCCAGCCTGGGATTGAATTTAATCGAGCTTTCATTAAATTTAATTCTACAACAAAATTGTTTACATTTTATGCAACAAGCTATTTATTTTTATTTATAAGTTGTACGGTCCAAAGAACCAGAAAATGTAAAATAGACACACTGAACAGCAAACAGTTCTTTTCAAAACAGTATTATTTTCACTTCAGGGAAGTTTTGCTCATATCCTTCCAACCACCACGTACGCAAACAAAAGTTTTACAATCAAAATAACAATTTAAACCTACCGAATGATATCACGACAGCATAAGTTTAACCATAATATTTCGAATAAAATCAGAAACATTGTTCCGTGGTGATACTCACTTTTTTTATAAAATTTACACTATTAAGATAAATTATTATTTGGACCAATTGGGTTCAAACATTTTCTTCCTTGTGGTTGCATCAACCTTTAAAATTCACGGTTTATCTAATTCACTCGCAGGATTGGAAACATGCCCTCGGAACAAAGCTATCTAGAGCATTCAGCATCGAAAACCGCAAACTAAAAGCTGTTAGCATCAAACCAAACAAGAAGTATAGTAGCAAACTACACAAATTCAAGCAGCGGCAGCCCCTTAGAACACTGAAAACCTATAGAATAGCAAACCATTAAGTCTCTCGTTCCGAACCCCTTTGCTTACTGTGTGTACGATTGAGATTGTGGCTTGTTGGTGTCGAGAAAAGCCCTTGCTTTGTGTCGAACTGTGCACAATGTTGTAGGAAAGAAGAGGAGTTTGCAGATGCGCAAGCAAAGCACCAAACCCAACAGCAAAGCAAGCTCCAACATAATTAATGAACATCATTAAAGATTCAGGCGTCTCCATTGAAAGGGAACGGAAGCGGCTGAATTCTCTCGCATTCAAGGCATCTGATGGAAGAAAAGGAAAAGGCGTTTGCAGAGTTCCGCCCTTGCACTTTCATACGTCATTGTGTAAATTTATTCCCCACTGTATTCCGAAAAAAAAAACACTTTTCGAGTGTTGTTTGTTTATCGAATTAACAGAAGCTATGTACTTTAATCTTATATAGTTTTGAAAAAAAAAATTAATAATTATCCGTTGTTTTAAGAAAAAATTATTTCCGTCTGACGCCTTGCTGTGTCAGTTTGGGTATCTATTCTCCCTAGGGATGTCTTTCAACATCTCGTTCGATAAAACTTAACTCAAATTAAGTTTCACGTTTGCAAAGATTCTTCTAAGGCTCAATAACGTAGTATAGTGAGAGAAAAGTGAACAACACGCGAGAAAAGAGATTAAAAGTATGCCAGACAGAAAATCCTTTTCTATTGAACAGGATTTTGTGCTAAAAAAAGTAAAAGGTTTTCTACTACAAAATTTTGAAAACATATATATATATCCTGACGGTACAGAAACGAGCGGGGTTCTTAAGTAAAGATAAACTCTTATTTTTTTTTCCGAAAGGTGAGTAAAAAAAATTTTTTTTTCATAAAAAACAGTGTTATGCAGATAGTACAACACTTATATTTTAAACCAAAGGTTCTCAACCTTTTGAAATGTTGTACCACTCAAAAAAATATGTCAAAAATGTATGTACTACTGAAAAATATTTCATAATACAAAGTCTAAATTGTGTTATGTTCAAAATTGTTTCGGTATAATGATCACTTTTTCTGAGTTTGTACCAGCTATTTTTTAAGCTTATTTTACAACGAAACATCAGTACTCTGCGTACCTTCCAAAATTTAAAACATTTAGTATTATACTTTTTGATGTCATAGTAACAGAAGTAAATAAATAAAAAGAACAAATGGTCGGTTACAATACAGCAAACCACTGACAACCTTTGTATTCTGATTAGTTTAATTTAAACTAATCAACACTCTTGTAAATCAAAAAAAATAACATGCAAGATATAAATTTAACTGTAAGATATAACTTAAAAACAATCATATACGTACGGACAGGGTGAATAATTTAACTTAAAACATTGAAATATTATGAAAACAAACTATGTGACAAACAACTGTACAGGAAAATATTATGCAAGAAAATATTGTTTGCATATGAGGTGCCTTTTAATGGTGCTCTTTTCATTCACCTTGAAATTATTTTAAAGAAAATTGCATTGTTACAACGAAAACCATTGGTTTTAGCAACCAAGTCATATTTGGGGAGTTGTAGACAATTTTCCATTCAGTCAGAATCCAACTAAATTTCCTGTATTTCTAACAATCCAATTCAAATAAAATTTGTAGCAACAAGAGTGACTATAAGGTAGGAGACTGATAATAGAGCTTTTTTTACAGGACATTTAAACTATGCAAAAAAAAATTTAGTTGTCAGACAACTTAAAATTCGTATTTAGATTAGATCACCCATGCAAACAGGTAAAATAATTTTGTTGCATAGCATGAGTGATCAGAAACGAAGCTGCTATAACAACACGTTTCAATCACTATTGTTGTTAAATGTTTTATTTCAGTTGGATTGTGCAACTATACAAACGATACTAAATTTTAACTAAATGGACAATTGTCTACAACCTCCACACAAGACTTGGTAGCTACGACTCATGGTTTTAAATTTTTGTTATGTGTAATATTGATTATCTTTATGTAAAATTCAACTAAATAAAAAAAAAGTTAATAAGGATTTTACTCTACATTTCGATTTGACAATCCAAACAAACAAAAAACACGAGTATATAAATATATAAAAACCTAAACTAAATACACGAACACCAAGGAAAGACTTTATAAAAAAAATATATATATACATATATATGAAATTAAACATGTACGAACGAAAAAAATCAGAAACAAAATGTAAAAGGTGAAAAAAAAATGAAATGGAACAGTCGATACCAAGTTGTAAATGTTAAGAGAGTTCGGTTCCGAACCGTCATCGATCGGATTGTGTGTGATGTGTGTGTGCGTGGTGTCTGTGTGCCTGTGTGTGTCTGTGTGTATACAAAAGCGAGACTGGCAAATGAGTTTTCACGACCGAATGGAGACCTACTATTCTTTGAACCCATCCAGACATGAATGATGTCTTCCTGTTCTTGTTTGCAGAACTTTGGAGCAAAAGCGATTAAAGACAAGTTACAGAGTTCTCTGAGAGAAGTGAAAAAAAAAAGTGGAATGGAAAACCACTATTCTGCTCAACTACACGTCTACTATTGCACGACGTATCTCATTCTCTATAATGCGTTTGAATTCAGTTTTTTTTTCTTTTTCATACATATTTCTTTCACTTTTCCTTTTTGTTGATTTATGTTCGTGGCTCATAGTCAATATCGAGGGAGTTGCCACTAACTTAAGAACAGGAAAGGAAAAATTTTTTCCTTTCCTGTTATATGGATATTTTTATTAAATACAAATAGGATTACACCTTTTCTTCTTTGATAAACAAAATTCAAGCCTCGATATTGAAAAGTTAACGAAAAATAAAATTCCTTCGATAAAATGAAATTTATTTAAAATTGAATGCTGCTATTCGATTACGAATTCTGTCGGTTCATCAAAGTTTACATTTGGCGGATTTGCAGTATCATTTTAAACTGATCTATAATCCTTTATAAACGCCGACTTGCCATTTGAAATCGTAATGAACATTCCCATGATACTGTTTGCATTGAATTATAGCTCAGTTTAAACCTCAATTTTCAGCTACTAATTTTTAAACTACAGCAGTTATTTACAGTTATTTACTGCAGCACTACTTTTGAAATGCAAATAACGTCCTTCGAATGAAAACTTATAAAGTTTTTAAAACCGTTAATAAAAAGAAAGTGGAGTGAACTGACATCAATTTATACGTGCTATACTATTTCTTATATTTCATCGAATTCTCGTGTCAACGTCCTTGTCCTTTCCTCTGCTTGATAACATAACGTATCAGAAGACAAACACACCAGTTGGAGAGCGCTTCTTAGAAGTGTCAACAAAAATGAAAATCGCATCCATCCACTTGACACGCAATTATCTCCTTCTATTTTTACCCACCCCCACCCAAAATAAGCTATGACAAGAAGAAAAAACATAACCCTAACAACAATCATTCTACACATCCCACCCCCATTACGATCATCAACGAATGATGAAAAATCATTATCACCACCATTCCATCATCGCCTTGGGCTGGATGCACAACACAACACAACAAGCAAAAGCGTGATATAAAAAAAGACGCTAGAGAAAAAAACAAGAATAAGAGAGGTGCGACACACAAAACGCGCGACAAAAGTCGATATAACAAAACTCCCATTCACCACCACCCCCCGCATCAGGGGTCCTTTCGAAACCAGTCCCCAGGCGAGCCATCGGTCGCGCACCGTGTCATTCCTGTCGTTTAACGCCATCGATTCGCGTGTCTCTTTCCAACACCGTTGGCGAAAACGAGGTTGGAGGGCGAAAAGCGAACCATTCTACGTCTACCACCACTATTTTCTTTTCCTTTCGTTTTTATGATTTCATTCCATCACTTCTTTTTGCACCATAGTGCATGCATGGTCGCTAAATGGAAGAAAAAATCCGTAGAAAGGAGAAAAAGTGTGTTAACTGAATATCTTTCCAATATTTTTTTTTACCGTTTTAACTTCAATTTGGTTGAATTTGAAAAAGATGTCATTTGTAATACAAGTTATACGATGACGTACCAACGCTTTTTTTTTGCACTCAACCATTAAATGACAAACACGTCTTATAAGGCCATTGAAATTGCTTTTTTATTTTTTGACATATTTAAAAAAAATTCTTTTTTTACAGATCTGTAAACGACTACGACTGCAAAATTTTTCTTATTGAAAAAAATTTCAATAGTCATCTAAGTTAACAAGTCATTCTGAAAATAGTACGTAATATTTGTGAAGCATAAACATATATGTAATAAATTAATCGTGCGTCATTTTGCGAATTATAAAAAATAAATAGATTATAACTTTATTTTACATTAATTAAACATTACAAAAATTTTAAAATTAAATTAAAACATTTACAAAAATCTGAATATTATAAAACTTAAGAACTTGTTAGTGTTGATTGTATTCACGCCATAACGACAATTTTGTCCATTTTTGAAACTAATCATAAAAGCCGCTTGACACAAGAAAACTTCAGTTAGGCAATTTAAGCTATTTGTGGACAACTGACCTCAGCTTCTAAGCAGGCAATAAAAAGTTTTTGACAAAAAAATGACGTTACAACTGTCCACAAATTGCATAAATTGTTTAACCAAAATAGGGTATCAGGTGACCTTTGAATAATATGTTTTTAAGTCCTTTCAAAGTTTCCTTCAGATTTGTTAAAATATTTAAAATTAATTGTTTTATTGATTTTGTGATACTCTTTCTTAAAAACATTATGCTGTAAATGTTTGTAATTAGACATGACAGTTGGTAATTGAAATCAACACCCATCTCAATTAAAAAGTCATTCGAAAATACTTGTATATACGCGTAATTTTTATAAAACTTTAAACATGTTATTTTTACAAATTATAAAAAAAAAATCTCAAAGAATATCAGCATCAATTGCATTTTAACACTAAAATAAGGCATCACAAAATTTTGCATATTAAAATATGTTTACGGTAATGGAATATTTAGCTTGATGCGCGAAGCTTACTTTCTAATAATTTATTTTGCACGAATTGAACTTTCAAAGTCATCGTAATATCGTTATTTTAATATTTAATGCCAAAAACTGACAAAACGTAAGCACTGTCTATTTTAATTTACAACATTTTAAAACTGGAGAAGGGGCTGATTACAGAAAGCAATTTTCTCCAACAAGTTATAAGCTACTGACTAACAATTTCAAAACCAGTTGTGCAGCCGACAGCATTAATAACAAAGCTCTATTTGACCTCTCATGGAAATTGGATCTTGAATCGTTACACGTCTTCTTCTGGAATATGCATTTCATTTCAACTATTTTTTTTTCTCTTTTCCCAGTTAAAAGCAACTTAAAGTATGTTGTTTGGATTTGCACGGGAAAACGCTTCATAAACTCCTCCTACCCTTTATCTTTCCCAAGCAGCTTCCAAAATTGATATTAATTCGCTCATACGTAAAGTCCTGGAACAACGCCCAAAATGCAACATTTTTGTCTTTAAAGGCTAACTTGACTTAAATCTAATTTTCCTAAAAGCTATGCTTATCAGAGCGGCTACGTAACAAAAGCACGGCTTCCAAATCCTTACCCATTCAATTTCTACCAATTCTTTGCAAACCAGATTATCTTGATTTGCTAACATCGGATAAGGAAAAATTCACAAAGTATCGTCAAGCAATAAAGGTTTTAAAAAAACTTCGCAATGTAAACGTAAGGCAAATTGCTTATTTTGCAAAGTGCTAAACATGTTAAGTTAATGCATAAATCGATCTAAGTTAACTTTATCAACGCTTAAATTATTCATAGTGATATAAAAAACAAAGTTTAAAACTAAATGGCAGCGACCACAAAAATGTGTAAATTAAAGTCAACGAACTTAAATATTGAAGTTCAATACAGTAAGTTTTATGTAAACAAATTATAAAAAAATAAAATTAGTTTTTTTTTCACGTTTATCAAACGTACACGTTAATGTTTATGAAAATGAATGTTGTAATTAATTACAGTTTATAACGCAAAAGCAACTAACCACCTACATTAAATATTCAAATGATGGTAGTGACTTGTTGATTAAAACTTGCATTTTGCTCAAGAAAATTATTGATTCGAAGCTGACGCCAGTCACTTCATAAAGCCTCCCATTTACTGAATTATTAAAAAAAAAATAAAGTATTTTTAAGAAAAGCTAAGAGTTAATGAATAGTAACCATGGAAACTATCCTACTAATGAATTGAAAAAAAAATAATAACTCAAGGTTGATATCCTTATAGTCATCTGGAGTTAAAAACATTTTTATCAAACATTCAATACACGACCAACAAGTTCCTCTGAAGAAAACAACGAATCGCAATTCAAAACCAATATTTCTGCCACCGGTTGTTATATTATTTAATAAAACAATAAAATTGAGGTTTATGAAATTGGGTTTTAAATAATTAAAAGTGCATAACAAAAATTAACAATCATTGGAGAGAAATAATTAAACCGCGGTTTACAACAAACTTTTGTATGGATCAAAACAGGAAACCACAAAAATAAAAATCACGAAAATAAACGATCCAAATATTTGAGCCAACTGAGTAGTTATTAAAGTACTTATGAAAAATTGATGTAATTCAATTAGATTTATTAACATGGAAAGTTTGGCTAGGCATTAATCCATTCAATAGCTTCATTCAATAGCACTGTATGTGTTATTTTGAACTGAAACACCGTTTGAAATTGAAAACGTTTATGTGACACGAAAAGAAATGTACTAACGAAAATGAACGTTTATGTGAAAAACAAAGCAACAAAATAACTCTTTAATATCGCTGTACGACACGCCCCCCTTTAATGTGTATGACACTCATCAATTGCACACTAAAACCACAACAAAACAGGTGTTTTCCACCCCAAGCAATAAACGCTTTGATTGCGAACATGAAACCTCGATTTACTCCTAAATACCATCCCAATATTTTTTCTTTGTTGCCCTCGTCAAATGGATAACCAATAAAAACAGAAAAAGACAATAAACGAAAGGGAGGACAAAAATACACATAAAAGAAAATCACCATTCCTAACCCAGTTGAAATATTATTTTAAACAAACCCAAAAGATAAAAGTTAGAAGATTACACTTCAAACATACAGCTTCAGGATTGAACGAGGTTTGTAGTAAGCAAAGGTAAAAGAGAAAATGTCCACAAAAAATCTTCTTACCTTGACTTGGTGAGGAGACGATAACCACGATGACCACGACGACTGCGAAGACAAATGTCCAGCTTTGGTGACGATAGTTCCACGTGGGATTAGCATCAGGCGACCAGGTGGTAGTCCCCAACATTATCATCATTCTCCTCCGTGAGAGAGCAAGAACCGCTCGAAGGTTCAGGATAAAACACTGGTGTCGGCCAAAAACACAGTCCAGTTCCGAGCGGATGAAGATCCAGGTGGAACGTTAACGGAGATTGCCACCAATTATATAGATCGTTATAGACGCTATGTTGTTTGTTATTTCTTTTTGTTATTTTTTTTATAAACGAACCCAGAAGCGAACCAAGCTGCCCCAAAGGACTAGCTTCCCGCACGACGAAAGAGCCAGGCTGGCAAGCCCAAGACCATAAGCGTGCGAGTTGATGGAGCCAGCAGGCCGCTCTGATTGGACTGCTGCCGAGCGCGTGTCTCATTCACTCGCTCGAGGTGGTGGTAGCAATGAGGCACATTATGCGCACAAATGTCACGTGATCACACTCAACGAGCAATGGCGGGGATCCGTTGCACGCCACGGTCGATAGAGGACTCGCGTGGATGGGCTGCCGGGGAATTCAATAGGAACCCAATAGACGAAAGGAAAAGTTGAAAGGAAAAAAAAACACCGACGGGGATTGCTTGCCAAAATCCTGGAAAACATGCAAACAAAAAATATTTCAAAAAGGAAAGGGAAAAAAAAACTTTCTTGGTGGTAACATTATAGTCGTAGATCTGAAAAAAAATAAAAACTAGTGCTACGCTATCCATTAAACGTGCTCAAGCAGAAGTTTAAGTCGTTTAAAAAAATAAGAATAAATGGAGAATGCATGATACGTGTGGAAAAAAGTATTAAAGTATTAAGAACTTGACAAGTAACAAGTTAATAGTCGTTTAGTCACGTCAAATAATAAAGATGGTAAAATAGTTTTCAATAAAAATAATAATAATAATTTGACATTTCTTATCAATAATAGTCACACATTGTGACTGGTAGGTTTATTTTCATTTGAAATAATTACTTAAACAATTGAAAAAGGCTCCTGCAATTACTGCAAGTCAATGTTGTTACATACTATACATAATGATTTCGTAACTAATAAAAATAAGATATAATACTCTAAAAGACTGGTAACAATGTATTGGAAGACTGTATGCAGTATATTTCATGTTTCGCTATAGAAAACAAGTGCAGTAGACTAGAGTATACTGTATCTCTAGCCAATCTAAATTAGCAAAACGAGAAAAAATCAATGTACAGCAGTTATTAAGTTCATTTTCAATATCATTGCTTTGCACAATAAATTAATTTTTATTTTGCATTTAAACAGTTTCATGTATCAACCTGCTATCTGCAGTGTGTTGGATTACTGGACGTGTAAAACTAACAAGATCTTGAACTCTGCTGTACATTAAACTACATTCCACTACTCGGCTGTACATTAAAAATGCTTTTTAAGGATATTTTTTATACATATACACACACATATTTATATATATATATATATATATTAGGGTTGTTCACTTCACAATGTCAAAAAAAAAATTTCTTTCGATTATAACGCACAGTGGCTTAAAATTTTCCATTTGATTAAGGGACAAACTGTACAAAAAATCAGCTGATTTGGATAATATT
>JAQIWH010002603.1:0-23739 GCA_034695005.1 Cryptops parisi | reverse complement strand
TAATGGGTTCTGTTTTTGTTGTTTTGTTGTTGTAAGCAACTTACGCTACGGTTTTTGTTTGTTGTTGGCTATAATTAGAGTGTTAACATGAGTTATATATCTCAAGCGATTCAATAAATTAACTATTATTAATAAATATATAGCGTTGACATGGGTTATATAGCTCAAGCAATCGAATGAGTCAATTGACTTATAATTAGTTAACTGACACAGTAGTATCTCACTACACCAATTTGCACGTGGTTAGTTAAAACCCTGTGGTCAAACAATACACAACAGCATCCAAAATAAATGGTGACAACTCCCTGCTGCAAAATAACAATTTCGTCGTCAGGTCACCAGGGACCTTTTATAGCACAAAAGCACTGAATTAGTACGTAAAAGCGTAGCACAATAAAGCCCTGAAGGTCTATGGTCGCCACATGATGGCTACGTTCACGTTGAACACTTTTTCGCTAAAAACGCTCATAAACGTTCAAATATAGTCGATAATCAATGTAGGTTCTATGTAAATTAAACAAACTCATCGACTATCTTTGGACGTTTATGAGCGTTTTTAGCAAAAAAGCGTCCAACGTGAACGTAGTCGATAAACAGCGTCATGGTAAAACCCGAATATTTTTATTATTATTATTATTTTTTTAAACTCACAAAAATTACTTTTATGATTGTATCAAAACCATTTTTAATTAAATGATAAATTCATAAAAATTTTAGTTAGAATTAACGTGAGAATGTAAAAGTTTGAAAATATTATCATCATCATGCCTCGTCATTTTTTTTTGTGCATAGATTTCAAGTAGCGTAAGCACATGATTTTATTTTTGCATCATCATATAATGACGCACGATGAAGAGACATCAATTTCAGTAGTGCAACTGGTATTTAAATGTTTTCGACTTTGGCCAAGAATGAAGTAGTAGTCGTAGGTAATTATGAACAACTTTTAATCGATCACAAATTAATTATTTTAATGTATATTTTATTGTCAAGTGAAAATGTTTTGTTTTTTTTGGGGGGGGGGAGGGCTGTTGGTAAAGCCAATTTGGAAAACAATGCACGCTCAATGTTGAACATCTTTATCATCAAATGGTGCATTCTTTTCCGAATGACATGTAATGTATAATTCATATTCCAAGTGTATGATAAATTTCAATAATTATGTACTGTCTATAACCCATTAATTCAAAGTGTAAACAGTTTTTGTAATATAAATACTGCAGCTGTTAGCATTGTATATGTGAATAACCAGTATTCTACATTAAATATTCTAGGGAATGACATGATATATTATTTATGTATAATGAGAAAATTCAAACTTCATAATTATATAGGCCTACTGTATATAACCTATCAATTCAAAAGTGGGTAAACAATTGGTGTAATAATACTGCAGCTGTTAATATTTTATATGTCAAAAACTTGTATGTAAATATTTTAGGCAAAAAATAAAGAGGAAGTCGACATAGGTGATTATTGATGATGTCAGTCGTAATTGAAATAATGTGAAAATTTACATTTACATTAAAATGTAACATCTTGATTGTCAAGTTAAATTTTTTTGGGTAATGTTTAAATTGTTCAGCACATGATTGTTGTCTTGACATCTTATCGTCAATTGGCGTGTTATTTTACGAATGAGCTGATATATGTAATTATAGTGTTGAGGTATGCCATAAAATTAACACATGATTATTATGCGTCGAAAGTGCAAGCGTATGTTGTAGTGCAGTTGCTATGTATTTTACACTTTAGGACTTGGAACACGAATGAAATCGGCATAGGTAATTGCCTAATTTATGAAATGTATCGAAATTTACAGTAAAACGCTAAAGTAGAATCATCAAGTTGAAACGCTATGTTTTAAAATAATGTTAACGAATTACTATTTTGTTGAGTCGTTCGATAAGCAAAACGTCAATTTTTTTTCTAGAATCTGCAACATATGTTTATGTTTATAATGTTAAATCAGGTTCTTACCATGCTTAAAAAAATTTTATTTTATTTTTCTATAATTTTCATTTTTTTTTGACAATAATTTAATAATGGAATTTAATTTAATAGTCGATGAAAATTTCACTTTTGGTATCAAAAATCCAGAAAAAAATGGTTATCTAGAAGTTTAACTTGTTTAAACTTGCAGTGTTGCTAAAAAAACATAGGGTAAGCATAAATTTTAGGTTAGTTAAAGATGATAAAGTTTAATTTATATGCCCCCACTGGTTTAAGTTAACAACAACAACCAATGTTGTTAGCAATACCCCCATTTAACAATTTAAACTCTTAAATAAAATTGTTGAACTCCTATATTTAAGAAATGTATTGTTAGACGTACAACGTTTTTTGGGACATGGCTAACAATAATAATAATAATAATATATTTAGCCATAGTTAAAAACAAACGTTTAATTTATTAGTACGCTCACTGGTTTAAGTTGATAACAAAAACAACCCCATGTTTGTAGCAATTGAACAACCTAAACTCCTAGATAACCAAAATTGTCAAACTTTAGGTTTCAGAAATATCCTGTTAGGCATGGAACGTTTCTTTAGGAATTTTTTTAAAGTGTACGGAGTTTGAGATTGAAAAACAAACTCTTATAACACAGACATTACATTTATCTTATCGTGCCATCAACTTCGTCTTGATGTTGAACAAAAAAACCAGTAGGGGTCGTTATCAATTTTCATAACTTATCAGAGAGGTCACAGTGGTAGCTGTGTGATTAAACTGAAAACAAGGCAACTATTTTTAAATGCGCAATCTTCTTTTGGCGGGTAATGGCCGATGGCTAGTTGTTACGAGTCACATTTTAAGCCGTTTATGAAATAAATAAATAAATAAATAAATAAAGCGAGAATTTTGTCGACGACGGAATCAACTTGTGTCATGTTCGCTATGTGGTCATCTTAAAACTTAGGTTTTATATACTTTGCTGCATGTATTTGGTAACTATTGTAAATATGTAGTTTTCTGAAATCAAATCAGTGTTTAGTACTTTTATTATGTTTACTATTGTTTATTTAAACGTTCGAATTTTTATTTTATTTTATTTTTTGTTTGTTGCAGATGATGGAATTAAACGAAAATGCAACCACGGCGAGTACAAGTCACACGTCCGATCTCAGCTCTGTTAGTTCGATGACAACCAACTTGTCGACGTCGTTGACAAGCGTCGATCCCTTTGTGCCAAACACGACGTTCTCAGCGTCGACAGTCACTTCAATGCCTTGTCCATGTTCGTCGGATTCGTCTGGCGAGTTGTCTGCCGTTTTCTCTTCCAACGACTTTTTCATCGGCCTCGCGCTAGCCTTGTCTTCCAGTATATTCATCGGCGCGAGTTTCATCATCAAGAAGAAGGGATTACAAAAGCTGACCATACATGGCAATCTACGTGCTGGTAAGGAATTATTACGCCCTAATAGTGGATGATGAAAAATGTACTTGGGTAATGAATTTATTTGTGTTCATTATTTTGTTTGTTTTTTATTAAGGTAGTGGAGGCCATGGTTACCT
Organism: Cryptops parisi; assembly: GCA_034695005.1. Taxonomy (NCBI): domain Eukaryota; kingdom Metazoa; phylum Arthropoda; class Chilopoda; order Scolopendromorpha; family Cryptopidae; genus Cryptops; species Cryptops parisi. The sequence goes on along the minus strand of JAQIWH010002603.1, from coordinate 20,222 downwards.
TAAAGACTGGTTATGGTGGGCTGGATTCATTACAAGTAAGCAATCTTTTAGTGTATTTATAACTAGCTGTATGTCCATCAAATAATAATAATAATAATAATAATAATACAGGTAATACTTCAGTAATTCGGAAAATTTGTTACTTACAATTTGCCGGATTATCAGATTTTCTGAACCAGTGAAGCTTAGGGAAAAATGACAAAGAGTAAATTTACAAACATTATAAACGACAGCATTCGCTGTTACTTTTACTGTAAATTTAACACTTATGAACCAAACTATTCACTGTAAACTTCAATTGCCGGATTAGTGAGATGCAACCTGCAATAATGATGGGTCTAGAAGTTAACAACGAATTTCAAAAACATTCAGATGCACTCTGATCGGGAATTTTCTTTTATAACTGATTCTTGTTCACATTCACGTTAAGGTGAACTCTGTGGATTTTAAGTGACATACACACATGTAAAAGAAATTATACAGGGTGCTTCTTTTCAAGTGAGACAGGAATATCTCGCCTAGTATTGCAGATGCTTCGTCGATTATAGTTTTATGGAATATTTTCTGAACATACAGGAGCAATCTTTGCAGTGGTGCGATCGCCGTTGACCTTGAAATTGTTTTCACAGAAATCGCATTGCATCGAAAACCATGAATCGTAGCTACCAAGTCGTATTTAGAAACGTGTAGCCAAGGGTCTATTTAATCATACAGTGTTGTTTCATGTATTTCTAACAATCCAACCAAAATAAAAATTGATCCCACAATAGAGATAAACAGGCATGGTACTGCTACAACAGCTTCTCTGCAAGTCACTCATACTAGGTAGTGGATTCGAGCAACAGCAATCCTGAAGTTATGCAGAGGATTTATGCATTTTTAAAGAAAAAAGTTTATTAGCTGGTAATTTGTGATAATGTCATGTGAGCATGGTTTTGACTATAGTTGATGACAGACTTTTTCATGATAAAATAATTTTGAATGATAATGTTTGAATCATTATATTATTAATGTGGCATATTCAGTGTTGAAATGCATTTTTAAAAACGATCTGTTTATTGCAAACAATTTTTTTATCAAGTTCGGATCAGTAGGATGATACCAAATAGTCTTGTCATTTTTCATCTATTGCAAAAAACGTACAAAAATATTTGGATTTAATTTTCATAATGACAAAAATTTGATATTTTTAATTTAATGCTTACTTACTTACTTTTTTATTTAACTTTTTTTTTAGTGGGGCTAGGAGAAACGTTAAATTTCGTAGCCTACGCTTTTGCGCCAGCGACACTGGTGACACCACTGGGAGCTTTCAGTGTTCTTGTGAGGTACGTTGAATAATCACCATTTTTAAAACACGAATTATGTTTAATATTTTTTTGTGTTTAAAACAAATGTCATTGTCAATCATTTCAGTAACGTCTTGTCATCACGCTTCTTGAACGAAAAGCTGAACTTGCTGGGAAAAGTGAGTTGCGTTATTTGCGTTATGGGTTCGACGGTGATCGTACTCCATTCGCCAAAAGAAGGCTACTTGGCAAACATGGAGGAATTGTGGACTAAAATGCAGGAATTCAGTGAGTATACTTTTTCATATATATGTGTAATTATATATTTGCGCAATGCTTTTTTCTTCATAGTTGTAAAGGTGGTAGTTTCATTATTTCATGTGCATGGTTGGTTTGGCTTAATAGTGAAATTTGCTCAGTGCAGGCGAACTCTTAGTTTACAAATGAATGTCGTTTGAAGACCATCTGGTTCAAATTTTTATTAGTTTTCTTGCTGATGCATGTTGTAACCATTATTGTGTTCAATTTTACTTTGTTTCTAATCTGCCTTAAACCAATAGGTTATGAGCCCAGTAACAGTATGATGGTTATGGGCCCAGTAACAGTATGGTGGTTATGGGCACAGTAACAGTATGGTGGTTATGGGCACAGTAGCAGTATGATGGTTATGGACCAGCAGTATACTTTGTGACTCTTTTTGGAGCGAATGTTTTGCGAATTGAACGTTAGTAGACTGAGAGTTGCCTGTTGTTGTCGTTGTAGATCACTTTCCTTTGTTACAGTTTTTTCCCCATTTTTTGTGTTCGTTTAGTTTTAAAATGTGTAAGGTTAAGGATGCAGGTTTTGTTTTTCACATCTTTATTAAACCTTTATTGTTTTTGAAAAGGTGTGTGTGTGGATGGTTTTATTGGATTTCTTTGGAAACTTCCTGAACCCTTGTCTATTTTTTTTGTTTTTTGGACTTTCTGGTGCTATCGTAGATTCTGGTTTTCAAGTTTTTGTAGTCGTGCTGTCTGTGCCTTATGACATACAAGGCTGAGATGCTACGTTTTTACATAGGTTTTGTTTTCACAGATTTATTTTGTTGAACCTTTGTTGTTGCTTTTGAAACGGTGTAGAGGTTGGTTTTATTGGATTTCTTTCGAAACTTCCTGAACCCTTGTTTGTTTTTGTTTTTGGGGCTTTCTGGTGCTGCCGTAGATCCTAAATGTTATGCCATTCGTAGTTGCTTCTTCTCTTGCGCTTTGCATTCGTGTATGACAATGTCGAAACAACACTAAAGCCATTTTTTTTGGGCAATTTTTTATTTGCAGGTTTCATAGCCTATTTAGTGATAACCCTTATCATTACGTTCACGCTAATATTTTACGTGGGTCCAAACTACGGACAGAGTAACGTTCTCATTTACATCTTGATCTGCTCGTTTCTCGGCTCGTTTTCCGTTCTCGGTTGCAAAGGCTTAGGGATCGCCATTCGCGAGACCGCGTCCGGCTCCAATAACGAGCTGAACAGCTGGCTCACCTGGCTGTGTTTGGCGGTCGTGGTGGTGTGCATAGTGGTGCAGACGCACTACCTCAACAAGTCGCTGGACATCTTCAGCGCCTGCCTCATCACGCCGATCTTCTATGTGACGTTCACGACGTGCGTCATTGTGGCTTCAGCCATCCTGTTCAAGGAGTGGAACCACATGAACGTCACGGACGTGCTGGGCAATCTGTGCGGTTTCACCACCGTCATCTCGGCCATCTTCATGATGCACGCGTTCAAAGACGTTGACGTGTGCCTCAGGGACCGGTTCCAGCGCAGCGAGGATTCCAGCCGGGACTCGGGCACAGTCAACGAGAAACTCTTGTCGAGCGAGAAACAGTCGGTTTTTTACGAATCGTCGGAACAGGCGTTGAAGTTTCCGCGATACTCGTCGGATTACTCTTGAGCGACACCTGGTGCTTAAATCTGTTAGCTTATTATATATTTTTTTTAATCGTCGTGATTGGTTCCTTATAATTTTAGGGCGGAGTCACGTATTCTCTGATAGAATTGAATACTTAACTACAAGTAATATTTTTTTCGGATGAGAAGTATCGCTTCAGTTGAAACGGAGACACTTTTTGTAAAAACAAAAATATATACAGGCAACGCGTATAATTTACGTGTTTGAATGGTGTATATTTTTAATATGTAATTTATTATGCCAACTAGAATTAGTTTGCGTTTTTGCGGGTACATGATTTTATCATTTAGTTTATTTTGTAAGTTACTTCTATGTTACTACTAGTTAATTACTTATTTACTTTCCTTCTATATTTATTTTTTTGTAGTATTGTTTTCTTGGATTTTTTAGATTCGTTCTCATCTTCAAACTGTTTTTTTGTTACTTAACTATTAATGAAACCCACCTTGTTTAGGCTTATATTTTTTGGTTAGTGATTTTTTATTATTTCATTTAATAGCTAATAGTTTTATTTTATTTTCAAGAATTGATTTTTTAGTTTATTGTTAGGCTTATTTATTACAGTGCTTCCTATATAGGGGTCACTGTTTATTATCAATTATCATCATCAGTTTGTGGTGATTCATTTTATGACCAAGAGAGGGCAGTGTTTCATATGTTAATTTAAGGGGCGGGTTTTTCTGTCAGTTATTGTTTGCTGATAACTTTGTTTTCGAGGTTTGCTTATCAACTGATTTTCATGAATAGTCCCAGAAATATGTTTTACAAACTATGGTATCCATTTATTAATTTTGTTTTTTTCTTAGTATCTTTATTTTAATCATTATTACCTTAGGTCTAGTCGTTTGCTTATTAAGATTATGTTAGTGATCTCGAAGATTAAGTTGGAAATTCGCATCAGGGTGTAGCGACAAGATTTAAACGTGGTGTCGTCGTGGATTTTTTTGTTGAAACGAAGATAAACATTAAAACAAACAAACAGTTTTATTCTAAACGTCTACTTCGGCTTATTTTTATCTACCGTGTGCGATTTTTTGTAGATAAAAGCTGTCGGGCTATTTTTGTAGATCTTTATAACTCGAGAGTCCAAGTCATCTAAAAGTAATGATCGTATTGTTAGTTTCGTGTCGATAACAAAATTTCGTATTCCGCCGAGCGAGGATGATAACTTAACGTGGATGATGAAACTCGGTTCATGAACGAGTTCCGTTCCAAGATGATGTTCATTGTATGTTTTGTTCTTTGTGTATCGTTAATTCCTGCGGTTAACGTGTTTACTGCTTCACTTGAAAAATTAATAAGCGGTGGTTTAACGTGGCGTGCAGTCAGTTTGAGTGGACTAAAATTTCATTTTGCTTGTTCACCCAGTGTGTTTAAATGCGACAGTTTACCAATATCTGTCGCTTAAACTAGTGTTGAAAGAAGTTTCATATTTTTTTAATAGTTTCTAAATAGGTGTTGAAATCATTTGTGCTTCCAGTTATATCATTACTTTTATTAGATATGACAATTTTTAAAAAAAAAAAAACAAATTAGAAAATATGCTTATGTATAAGTATTTTTAATTTTGGTGTTTAGCAAATGTTGGTGAGCAGTTGTCTATCGTGGAACAGAAAACTTAAGTTGTGATGCATTTTGAAAATAATGTGGGTTTTTGGTTTTTAAATTTTTTGTGAATCGGACGTCTTTTAACGACAGTTCATTTATAAAACAGTCTACTTTTTTAAAGAAATTCTGCTCAATTCATATGATCTATAGTACAGCATCATCCCCTGCTTTAGCCCTGTTGATTCGTGCTTGAAAAATTATTCGTTAAATTATGCGTTAAATTATTCCTGTAAAATTTAATTGAAATCCGATTCGTTCGTTCTTCAAGTCCAGAAAGCTTTTTCTTGTTTTTATTATTGTAAATTTTTTTAAAGCTAAATAGTTAAATTTTCATTAACTATAATCAAACAACTTGAACACAGATGGAATATGCATGCAACAAAAAATTTGATAGGACTAAAATCGTTACGTCTATGCCATACTATTGCTAGGTCTGTGTTAATTAAGTATGTTTACAGTGCAAAAAGTTTTAATGCTTAGTGTGAATTTTTTAACTTTATAATAGCCATTTGTCATAAAATAATAATAATCTTTAATGAAATGCTTATGTTGAATGTAACATAACAACAAGTAAAAACACAAGTTTGTCATTGGCTGAAACACTTTGTTTGCTACCTATATGACCATTGGCCTTGAAAGTGACAACATGAGTTGAAACAATGAATTGTGTAATGATTTAAGATACTACTAAACACTGAAATGCTTATGCTGAATGTTTCTATAACAACAAGTAAAAACACAAGTTGTCATTGGCTGAAAAGGTTTTGCTACCTGTATGATCATTGGCCTTGAAAGTGTTGAAACATGATTTGAAACAATGAATTGTGTGATGAAAAAGAAATAGTGCTAAACGATTAATTAAATGCTTATATGCTGGATGTTTTCATAAGTGAAAACTCCAGTTGCCATTGGCTGAAAAGCTTGTTTGCCATTGGCCTCGAATGTTGCCAGGTAACATGAGTTAAAACAATGGATTGCATAATGGAAACACAATACTGCTAAAGCACTTAATAAAATGTTTATACTGAATGTTTCCATAACAAGTAAAAACACAAGTTGCCATTGACCTCGAATGTTGTCAGGCAACATGAGTTAAAACAATGAATTGTGTAATGGGGAAAAAACTTAACCATCGTTGTTGATGGGCTCCTTACAAGTAAAGTGCTAACCAAACAGTGCAAAACCAGGGGATTGCTCTAAATCGCCACCTTGATTTTTTAACCTTCTACAGTACAGTACCTAACCTGTGTGTCAAATCGTGTTTATAAAAAACTACTTATTTTTTTTTACTCATGAATGCCCATTAATCGATGTATACTGATGAAGATAACAAAAATTATTGTACAAAGAAAAAAAAGAAAATGGTATTGCCATATTTTGTAATTAACAAGTGCTGCAGCTTAATTACGAAAGCACTCCAAAATCTGGCTTAGCTGTGAATACACATAGCCTACTACTGTATATATTAAATTTCTATATCGGTCGTTGACGTTTCATTAACTTGTGATGCTTTATTAAAAAAAAAAAAAGTGGACTTATATTTTATAAAAGATTGTGTTTTTGAAAGCAAATCCATTTTTATACTCTTTATATTAGCTTCATTTGTGAGTGAGTTGTGAGTTTTTCTACATACAAAAACAAGACAACTCGATGGATTTCTATCGATTCGTCTTGTCTATCGAGTGAAATTGGATATATGGCGTCGATGAAAAACCAATATGGAGGACGCTACATGCCATACAGCCATTATTCGTTAGACCTTCCTACAGGCTAAATGGATTTTGATGAAGGAGGTGTCTGGATGGATTCGTTTTAGTCTACCGAGTGACAATGGCTATATATATATTTTGTCAATGAAAAATCAATATGGCGGAACACTACATGCCATATATCATTGACCCTCCTACAGGCGGACTAAATGGCTCGATGGATTTTGATGAAGGTGTTGTTGATGGCTCCGGTTTTAGTCTCACTGCGCTGTTAATTAAAAACCGATATTGCGGACGCTACATGTCGGTATTAAAAAAAAAAGGCGTATACTTGAAAAGCATTTTTTTAACGTACCAGTAATTTTCGGTTGCATTAGAATGTTTATTCAAATTTGCCAAATATGTCTTAATCTTACATGAAATTTTTTGTTTGGAACAAGAAATATGGAGATGGATGAAAGATGGTAGAAAAATTTTGATCATCGAATTGTAAAATGACGATGCCAGAGGAAGGGAGAAGAAAACAACAGAAAAATAAGATGTCAAAAGAAAAAACAAGCAAACAAAAAACTAAAAATTTTCATTGTGGACATGTTACCTTTCGTCAAATAGTCTTTAAAAACATTTTCAATTTTTTCAAAACAACTTAAAATGCGTATAATCTTTTTGTTTTTTTTTTTGCTGAGATAACATGGTTTTAAAAACAGTCACAAAAGTATACAAAACTTATACCAAACAAAAAAAAAATTGAATTTTTGGAATTTCCAAATTTTGGTAATTAATTCTCAAAAACACACACACACACGCACATAGGACCCCCAAAAAATAAAAATAAACCCATGCATTTAACACTTGAAACAAACAATTCCATATTTTTTTTTTGTGTCGCACTATGATTGCATTAATGCAAATTAATTTTCCACGTTCACACATTTCCGGTATGATTGTTTTTTAGTTTTAATGAGCAGCAAATATTTTTTACCCGCCAGAAAATTGAAAAAAACAAAAACTAAAAATTGCACGTTAAAATCGAAGGAACCAAAATAAAATAACTAAAACATTGAAAGAGTTGAAGATTGCTCAGTTTTAACAAACAAAAAATAAGTGATTTTTTCCCACGCTATTATATCAACTTGAAAGCTATGTAAAAGCGTATATAAAATAAAACCAAACATTTTTTTAAAAAATCACAACTCGAATTAATTAAAAAATTCTTCCCCAGTATAATGAGCACCTTGAAATGCGATGAAACGTAAAACTCGGTACATTCTGTACAAAAAATGTGCAGTCAAAAAATTGTATACGGTCTATACAAGTTTACCCTCAAAAGAATTTTTTTTTTTTACCCCATTGCACACTTTACAAAGCTTTCAGTCACTAAACACTAATAAACATATTGTATTTTTTCCTCTCGGTTGATTGGTTGGTTCCAGTGGCGGATTTAGAATCGACTCTTAGGGGGAGGCTTCCACCTGAAATTTTATGACGAATACGTCTAAAATATTTTACTGTCTTTTCATAGCAAATCGAGCTCCAAATGAATGTTTCGAGTGTATAGACCCAAAAAAATGCAAAATATAGCCATTTTTTGCCATTTTCCCCCCTCCCCACGAAAACATCCAAACAGCATTGAACACTTAAAATGAGCCAAACATTTTCTGGGAGGGGGTTTGGACCCCCCCCCCATAAATCCGCCAGTGGTTGGTTCGTCTAAAACTAAAGTACAGTGGTAAAGAATATTACAAACATTTAACTTTTCGATCCAAAAAATTTGAACCTACAGGGTGTGTTGTGTGCATCCTAAAATTTCTCGCACTTTTCTTTTGCTGCCTACTTTTCTTTATTGTGTGTATATTACTTTTTAAACCATTTTCCACCGCTGGGTCTATTTACAAAGTTGTTTTGCACTCTTATTGTCCAACTCGGTAGTTTTTGTTTTTGTTTTCCAAGCCATTATATATATATTTTTGTAGAAAAACAAAAAAAAGCGCAAAGATGACATTCAACTCCCACACTTAAAACAGTAGATAATTACAATTTGCAAAGGGGTTTTATTTTTTGGTTTGTTTGTTCCTACTGTCTAACCGTGTATAACTACCGTTTATACCTAATAACTCGTCTAACTGGAATATACCGTTTACGCACAAAGGGAGAGAGGGGGGGGGAGGAGGTTCGAGTCGATACAAAACAGCATTGCAACGCTGCTTTTGTTATTATTTTTTTTTATCAAAAAGAAAATTGGATCGTCCCTTGTTGTATATAAAACACACTACTTGCATGTTCACAGCAGGCAATGAAAATGAAAATAAGAGCGAAAAAGAGTTTGTTGGTTTTCATCAATGATTTCCAATGTGAAGAATGTTCGCAGCACGACGACTCAAAAGACGATCTTGGTCGCCGCCACAAAATGAATGCAAGAGTGAGGAAAAATGTTTTTTTCAAGATTGCTTTGTTTGTTTTTGTTTTGTTCCAAAGTCAAAATGTCACACACTCGTTGATTTGATGAAAAGAGAGAAGCAACTGACGAGACACAGTCCACGCATCAGCTTGTAAAAAGGAATGATAGTATGTGTTTGTTTATATGAACGAACGACAAGCTCCTTCGTTCGAGCTTATGAGTGCGTCGAGACGATCACTCCCGGTCGGCCGAACGGCATCTGAATGACGTGCTGTCGGTATGGGATGTCGGCCGGCGTCACCACCACACTGGCTGTACTTGTACTGTTTGCATGTGCAATGTGATGATTGAACAGACTGACACTTTCGGATTTGGTTTCCCTTATGACCGCCGTCGTCGACACTTCGTCCCGAAACAGGTGGTCGCCTTCTAGGTGGCGAATGGCCTCCACTATGGTTTCCAAGTTCTGTCTCGACGTGCTCGCGGAATAGGATCTGTAAAAGTTGGAAACAAAAAGGATTCAAGTTGTGATCGTCCGTTTACCCCCCCCACCCTTAAAAAAAAATGTCACGATCGATTCTTTACCTGCATTCCTGCTTTGGTTCTGGTTTGCTGGGTATAGACTCTGGACTACTTGGAGGTTGTACTTCAGGATCGTCGCTCATTTCGCCTGGCTGCAGTGAAATTCGGCTCTCTGGTGTTGAGGTTTCTGACGTCATGTGAGTTTCGTCCACTGTGAGCACCGGTTCTGGTTTGACTCTCAACGCCTGCAAAATGACACAATTCGTATTAGAACTCATACCCCCAGGCTACACAAGATGACACAGGAAGTCCCCGATTCGTGCAAGGGTTTGCTTTCTGTCCAAACGTACGCCAACAAAACTCATAAATTGAAACTCCCCCTAAGTGGCAAAACGCCAGCGTTTATTCACTTGCTTGTGCGCCCCACCGTAAAATGGCAGAAAATTTCCACATCCAGAGTGTTCTTGAAAACTGTTTTGTCAAATTTTAATCACAGATGCTACTCATCAAACCAAAGCAAAAATACATAACATGCAGATATTTATGCTGATGTTAACTTTCTTATTTTTGCATCGTCTCCATGAGATGGAATTGGTTCAAATAAATAAATGATGCACCAAACCTTTTTTTGTGCATAGCATCTGTGGTTAAAATTTGACCAGCCATTCTCGGGACACACCCTGTATACCAAGCACCTAAACTCTCCATTGTGCATTAACAAAATTGCATAGTGGAGGACTTACCAAAGCTTCTTCGGACACATGACGCGGAACTTGAGAGAGGTCTCGTATCCTTTCCGGGTACAGCTGTGTTTCCAGGCTGCGGGTTTGCTCTTCCAGTATCATTCGCAAACGGCGCTCCCGGTCCAACTGCGTTCGCAACTCGAGCATCTCTCGTTTCAAGTCTTCCGTTCCTTGATCAGGAATGTTGGGAGGACTCATGCTTCCGATTCCTTCATCCAAGCTGTCTGCTCAAAAAAGAGAAAATAACGAGTTGAAACGAAATCGAGATAAAGCGCCGCCAGTAATCATCCCGAAACTCGAATCGACCTCGTCCCCCTCACTGACCTGGCTCGATCTTTTTCCTTTTCGGTAGCGGAGAGTCGATGCTACTGCCGCCGTCGCTGTCGTGGTTTTGCTGGTTGACGACTCTCTTCAATTGACAGTTTTGGGATAGGAGACGCGTCTTCTCCTGCTCCAGTTGATAAATGTAATCCGCTGTTTGTTGCAGGATTGCAGCCTAGAATTAAACAAGAAAATAACGTTAGCTACAAGTTCATTCATCCTCTGTTATTAAGTTTATCAACTTGAAAACATCTTGAAACATTTTTATTTTAAGATTCAAATTGGACACGTTTTTAGAATGATGGTTTAGTACTGCCTGCCATTCTAAGATGAGTAACAGTTTCTAACACAATGGTATCCGGTTATCATAATCACAGATAATGTTATTATCAGTCGACCCCAAACACACTGTTTAATATTTTATTTCCGTCGTTTAATGTCATCAGCCAGCTATTGTCATCAAAAAGCACTGGTCCCAAAGTGATCACATTAATCAGATTCCACTGCCCACAAATGTGATATAAAACCTTACAACAAAATACCTCGGATGATTGCCTGTGCTCAGTCATGAACTGTAGGCCTTATTTTATTTTATAGTGGTTTCTTAACAGTATCTCTTAACCAATAAATTTTCGCATTTTTACCTTTTATTTAACTTGACTTGCCCGTCGTACGTAGTGTTTGATTCAACATCTTTGCGGTCTATGTAGTATATCTGACCCACATCCCGATATCCCAGAAAGCTGAAATTTGACACACATACATAGACCGCGAAACATTTTATTCCATTAAATTTTGACGGTTCGTCGTCGTACCTCAAACAGGTGTTTCTGACCCCATGTTAATATGCTTGTTTATGTTTCTAGACCTTATTCCCAAAACTTGTATGACCACTCACGATACACCTTGTATATTCTCAATACACTTTTACTTAAGCTTAGCGTTTGTTGTTGTTTTTGTTTAGTACCTATTTTTATTGGTGTTCTAATGGTCTGGTCAAATTTTAGCTACAGATTCTGCACCTCAAAACAAAGCAAACAACCCATATAAACATGGATCTGCAAATGCTTCCCTTCAGAGATGACACAGAGTGAAGTCATGTGACTGCATCCGCCTATTGTCTCAGTCACTGCAAGTGAGTGTGTATTTCCAAGCCCATGTTTATATGGACTTTTTGCTTTGTTTTGATGCATAGCATCAGCAGTTTAAATTTGACCAGACTTTTCAGTAGGAGCGCCCTGCATAGTAACTATTTGGGAGCATTTCTCTCGATATCGCATATGAGGGAACCATATTCTGTATCGGTCAACCATTAACCTTAACCAATCAAGCAAATTACTAGCTACATCACTACCAAAAAAGCGTTTTCAGTTCTCCAAACTGTAGACTTGTTTTCGACTTGCAGGTGCTTCCCAATGACCCCTCCCCCCAAACCAATTTTAGAAACACACATTTGCACAGCTATAACAACACACAGACACACACATGCAACATTGGCTAAAGGAAAACGATGTTGTCAAATTGTCACACACATTCTAGTTTCTTTTGGTGAAATGAGATTGGAAGATTTGGCTTCGTTCCTACTGACCCGGAAACGCCTAAAAGTGTCTGAACGCAAGCTCGCAGACGCCATATGACAGTTGTCCCTACTTGTACTATGGGTTCACCCAGTCAGCAAGCAGCAGACAGCCTAGGAAGCAGACACATTTTTATTCGCTGCTCGCGTTGTTAGGTCAACGATCTGTATCGATTTTCTCTCTCTCACGAGCCTGCTGCATCAGACAGGAGCAAATTCCTCTACTCATTCCCTGCCTTTTTTTTATATAATATATATAAATATATTTATTTTTACTCGTTTCTCTGATAACTGTATGCTCTTGGCGTTTCAAGAGATTTTCCCTTTGCCTTACTCTTGATCTTTAAAGGTTCCTCAAATTTAACTGGGATTTGTTATATACATTCTGGTAAGATTTTCTTTTGCTTCCTCCATCAAGGAAAAAGATATTCCACATTTTCTTAAATCAGCATATTCGGCAGGATGGTGGATGACAAAGCGTTTAATATACTTTATCATCTTAGAATTTTAGATCGCAGATGCACAACGATCAGCAGTTTGTGTCGGTTCTTGGTATTCGTTGTACATGCTTAAGAGTCGCTTATTTTTCAATTCCATCAAAACGCATATTTCACTGCATGTCAGCATATTCAAAGCTGGATGACGAGACAAAGCGTTTAATTTACTTATAATCTTAGCATTTTATCACTGGATGCACAACAATCAGAATGTCAAGCTGTTATCATAAGTATTTTGTTTAAGCGTTGATGGTTCTTTAGCCCTTTTTTGTGTTCTTATCAGCTGAGACTCGTGAATGCTTGAGTTGCTTACATGATCACTAACTATGCACATTGTTATCAGATCAAAGTGCTCAGACTCAACTCAGACATCCAAAATAGGAACACACGGATGAGTAATGAATTACAAAGGATCTCTCCGTCACTTTCCATTTCGTCAAGTTATCTAGTTTTCTAATTAGTTTTTTATCGAATGTTGTCTAGTTAAGAACCTACCACTGCATAAGTTTGATTTTTAGTAACTAAAAGAATGCAAGTGGTGTGAGAAGGAGGAGTGGTGAACGCAGTGGAATGTGCCCTCTAGATGCCCTGCCCACCCATCCTGCTTGCATTCAGTCCTCCTAGTGGAAGCATTCTTTGCAGAATGGTCAGCTGACTTCCAAGGTCACTGAATATCAAGCTGCATTCTTCGGTTTCAAAACTTGGGTAACTGAAATTACTAATCACTCACTGTAGCAGTGAGATGAAGTTTCGCGAATGGGTTCTCCATCCATAACAACGTCTGAGGCACTCGAGTCAGCATTAACATAAATCAAGCCTTTGCTGACGTTTATGCCAAATTCACAGACTTAATGCTCAAGAGTCATACATAACTCCTGACATTGCAGATCAGAAACCAAAACAAGAACGTGTCCCGAAATGCCCTGCAACTATTTTTCGGTGAACTTGGGTTTTGAGATTAACTTGCGTGTATGGCAAGGCATATCCATTTTTCGTAGTCTATTCGAGCCACAGCCTCGGACAAAAAGCCATTTGCAAAAAAAAAATTACAACATGGACTTTGCTCAAAGCCTATAGTATTGAAAGTGCATCTTCATATTGTGTGTACACTTTGTATTGTGTACACATCTTCATATTGTGTGTACACTTCACATATTCTGCATATTTTACACTTTGATGTTATGTGTACACACTAATTACATTCAACCCATTACAGTAAATGTCTTATCTTATCCATCACATAATCACTGAAAATGCAGGATATTTTGCATCCCTTAGGGCTCACAAATCTTGATAAAAGAACGATTATTTTTTGCTTAAATTTGTAATTTATGCATTGACATGGCCGCTATATACCGTGTAGTATACTACCTCCAATGAACCCTTGAGGGCATAACTGTTAATTCTGTGCAATATGCTCGAGTGTGTAAACAATTATCAATTAACATTTAATTAAATCCAGCATTTTAGTTCTCCAGTGAATGCCAGACATTCGGCAAAATTTTGTAATTGCGCAACAAATTTGGGCTTTGGTTTGGATGGTTTAACACAGGTTCACGCACTTGTATTCTCTGAAGTAACGACTACCTAATTACGCTTAATTAGTATTGTTTTAGCATAACTAAGAGCATCGTTACACATAATATTCACAAAATTGCACACGAGGTTTCAGTGCCGTTTTAAAGCTACCAGTTTTTACTAAATTCAGTGGAACAGGCATGTCAATCGAATGCGTCGGCCCAACATTCAATTTTAACCAATTGAACAAAATTTAATAAAAATTTGGAAATAGAAACACCCTTTTATTATACAGTTTGATTGCATTTATATTTTTATTTTGTTTTTCCTAATGTTGCACGTTGAAAGTGGTCAAATTTCATAAATTGGGTTTAATTTTTACCACGATATTTCCACAATATACACCATTTTAATTTCGAGAATTACCAAATCAAAGATATTATAACTTGTCGTAGACGTGAAGGGAAAGCAGGACCATGTTTACAAAACATTGCATTTAAAAGCTGGGGAAAAAATTGTCTGCTTATTATATAAAATCAAAAACATGGTGATAAATTGCTTATGTGGTCCTCAACTATGATAGGTACTTGATTTTACACGCGCGGGCAATATGATAGGAAATTGCCATGTGGCCCATCATGTACCAAAATGACTTGGACGTGCCTGATATAGAGCCAATGTTCCTTTTGAGGCACAAATGTCCTACAATGAGCCTCACCATTTTGGGCATGATCACACATTCAAAAAATGTCCATTGTTTCATCGTCCTCTTTAAATTTGAATTTTGTGACATCGGATTTATGTCAATATTTTAGAAATGAAAACACAAAAAACGTGTTATGCATTACTCTGCTCAATGAAGCGAGAATAAAGGAAACGGTCGATGCTTTGTAATCCACAATTTTTGAAAGTCAAATGTTGTGCAACCGTTATCTCGTTAGTAGACACCCAAGGCAAAGATTATGCTGGAAGAAGAAGAGGAGGAGAGGGAGGCTATACGACCCAAGGTCTCGATGGGGAAGAAGCTTGTTTGCTTTTAGGTCTTCACAAGGTGCCGAACACCACGAAAAGTTTTTGAAAAAGTTGGCAGCAGCTGCAACAGCAAGTCGCAGCAGAGCACAGGACATGCTGTTTCCTGTCCTCTCTTTTGCAATACCATAGCTAGCTTAGAGCCTTGCTGAATGAACTAGGCGAGGGAGGTGGGAATGGCAAGAGCAGCACAGTGAATGAAGTCAAAGCCAACCAATCCCATTCAGCACCAAAACAGGTCTGGCCACTGAAAACAAACTGCTATTCATTTTCATCATCCCATCAGCGGTGATAAAAAAAAAATACATACATACATACATAAATAAATAAAAATGTATGTTGCTAAAATCTCATTCCCACACAAGCAGTCTATTATTAAATTGCAACATGTGCTTGTTTTCCCAATTAGCTGAATGAACAGCCGGACCACGTCAATTTTCAAATTTATCTAACCAAATTCCATGAGAATGTACAGGGTGTCTCCCTCTAAAGTCGCTTATCTATTGGCAGAATATAAAGCAAATTTCAAATCAATCTTTTGATAAGATTATACAGTGGTAATCCGGGTTATTGTGATCACTTTGGGACAAGTGCTTTTTGGTAACAATGGCCGATAACATTAAACGATGGAAATAAAACATTAAAGTGTCTCGGGACCGACTGATAATAGATAACAATAGCCAATGGATAACATTATGACTATATAATAACCGGATTCCACTGTACATACTTTGGCATAGAATATAGATCATACAGAACAATCATGTCATATTTACATAGCTCAATTATTGAATTATCACATATGCCGGATGAAAAATAACATATTTACAAACATTTCGGAGGTTATTTTTTGAAAAAGCAACAAAAATTCACTAATTGCAGCAGTTTGAATACCTATGTAAATATACAAGCAACCGTGTATGGCATGTCGTTAAAAACATTTATTTGAATTTTACGTTATCTTTTCAAATAGATAATAATTTCAGGGAAACTCTGTACAAAAAAAATAAGAAGACTAGTGCAGGTTCGAATTATCTACCAAATGTTGATAATCTTGAAAATATTTTCCTTTAATTATTATCTAGTCAATGCCTCATCACTCACTGACATCAATAGGTTTTTTTCTTCTTCAAAGTTCTTTCAGTACTCAATACTTATTTCTAGCAAATACTTTCTAAAAACCAAAATACTAATAAAATCCACAGCAAACTTTAATCCACCAGAAGTACAAAAGTAGTACAGATTCAAATGTAACACGCATTAGCATTGATCTGATTCTGAAGAAAAAAAAAAGTCCGACAAAAGCGATATATATTTTTTTTTATATATACTACAAACAGCTGTTTTTCTTTCACTTCCTCTGAATGATTTCAAAAGGAAGAGGTGTAGTAAATGGAAACGCCAGCACCATAGTTAGATGTCAATACAATGGAAGAACAAAAATAAACTTCCACAGTTAAAATTAACACCGCACTGCCATATATATTTATATGAAGAAAAAAAAAGGACAAGGAACTACTACTGCTAGTAGTACTCCAAAACCAGTCAATTGCTGGGTGTGAGGAGGAATGCTGCATTCCTGGCTGCGGGCAATGGCACCTACTCGGTGCTCTTCAAAAACCACCAATATCCTCCCCCCTCCCAATGCTACAGCAGCAGCAGCAGCAAAAGCGTGAGAACTCCACCACACCACTATGGTGCAGCACAGTTTTGTCTGTGTCTACTGTGCTTGTGCTCCAACTTTTGACAGACACGCAGCTGGGTAGGTAATGCGTAGCAGCGCTGTGCATCATCTACTACAACAACCAGGTCATTTAAGTGCAATCTTTGAAGGTTTTCGATCAAAGTCGATAGTTCGATCCAGCTGATGTCCTCTTTACGAGCAGTATCCCGCCATGCACTTGTTTCCTTGACGACCATGACATCAGCTGGATCGAATTATCGACTGGAACGGGCGGGCGGCAGACAAGCCACCACTACTGCCACACACAAGCACCAGTCAGCAGCGAGCAGCATCAACAAATAAAGCTGTCTGGCTGGCAGACTGCCAAGCTGATGACTAGACTTGAAAAAATGTTCTCTCGGTGAGGCTAAAAATAGTTGGACGGCCCATCATGGCCACTGGTCTTTTTTACCTTGCTCAGTTTTTCGCCGTCGTGGTGGGGCAGAAGAGTTCGCAGAGACTGAAAGCCCGCGTTGATGCTCTGCATTCTCCGCCGCTCGTTGCTGTTGGCAATTTCTCTCCGGATTCGCTTCTCTTGCTCCATTTGTGATTTGGGAGAAATGGGCCGGTTGCTAAGTCTAAATGGGGGAGAAGAAAAATCGAACCCAGTTAGAATGCAATCTCAATTCTTATTCGCTCCAATCAACATTTTTTTTTTTTTTTTTTAAAATAAAGACCAGAATTCGAAGGTGCAATCTTCTTGAACGCTGTTAATATCGCACAGAGAAAACTATCATCCCAGATGAAAAGTTGCAATTTCAATACTGTTCGCAAAAAAAAAAGAACCCAACAGGCATCAAGAAAAAATAAAAATTTTTCCTACCAGATGCAAGCAAAGATTCACAGATTTATGTGCACCTGTTTCCGAATATCACATTGATCATCCAACATGAAAAGTTGCAGTTTCATTTTTTTTTCAATACTATTCGAAAGGCACCGAATCTGCAATCTGAACGTTGTTAAAAATTGCACAGAGAACTAGGCCTAATTATCCAACATTAAAAGTTGCAATTTCAATACTATTCGCAAATGAACTGATGCAAAAAAAAAAATATTTTCTGCCAAAAAATGCAGATTTTTTTTTGTGCATCTTTTTTCAAATATCACATTTCATTCCATGCACACTTCAACAATTTTTACTCAACTTCTACCTTAACTATTAACATCAATACTCTTTGACAAACACATTTCAACTTCATTATTTGCATCTCTTCAAGTATACAAGCAAGCAGGGTATGGAGAGAGGAGGAGGAGCAGGGCAAAACCGAATTTTTAATGCTCTTTTGCGGTAATAAAAATTGTAATTACATTGTGCAACACCAAAACGATGTTGTACACAAATTTTTTAAAGTTTTCCGAAGAACATGCACCAAACAAAAAACACTCAACAAAAAAAAAACAACCTGGCAGCACAATAATTAATAATAACAATAATAATGAAAAAAGTAAAGTCAACACACACAAAGACTCCGAATTTGTGTGAGGTTTCAGTTTTAAAAATAGCCTGCCATCTGTTATAGTACACCTCTAAAACGTTTCTTTGTAAAGAGACGGAATTGGCAACCGGCCAAACAGATGATCTCTATTCCAGTGCTTTTCCAACTATCACTACTACTCTGCAAAAAGGTATATCTGTATAAAAAAAACAACACAACAACCGCACACCTCCATGGCTTACAACCGGAGACACGCACCGTTAGGATTAAAAATGACCACGTGGACATGGTGGATAATCACACCAAAAAGCTCGAACACCGAACGGTTGGTTTTTGCCAAACCGCTGGTTATCTTTTCAAACCACGAGCATCGTGGTGCATTCTTGAATTTCTGAATCGGCTCAAAACACTTGACTTGCCTGCCTTAGTGTCTACCACCTGCGTTTCTAGTGTTCTTCCATTCGCAAGAAGAAGAGAAATAAAAAACACATTACTAATGAGAAAAGAAGAAAAACAGCAGCCAGGTGGCATCTAAATTGACAGAGTGCACACAACTGATTGTGTTTCATCCTTTTAACTACTCAAATCGTTAACACAGCCATTGAAAGCAGCTTGACTATATAATATAATATAATGTCTTGTATCACCAATTTTCCTGAAACTTAATTACTAAACGTAATATACTTTAATATATTTAATATCTACATTTATTTTTTTGCTTAAAAAATAATATTAATATCTAAAACCCAAGAGGGTGATGAGGTGAGAAAATTGACCCCAGTCAAGTTGTTTTACCACATCGTACTCGTACGAGTTATCCTGCTTCCAAACTTGATTTACGAGGAGGCAGACTACAAGAATTGTAAAAGCGGAAAATGAAAAAAAAAAAAGGAACAACTTTTGAATGAATGGCAACACCCCTTTTCAAGCTCACTACAGAAAGCTATTCCACTCGGTGAAGTCAGCGTGCTAGCTAGCAAGTTCATCGAGTTGTCCGATTTTTTGAAGTCGGCCTTTTTGGTGGTCAGAAGCTGACTCGACTATAATATACCGAGCGGTCAGAAGCGATTTCAAACTTTTGGAAGGCACGAACTGGAGATTGTCTATTATCAATGCTCTTATTAATTCTTATAATAATAATATTAATGATAATAACAACAGGTTTTAGTTACAATTTCTCTACTTCCAGATATACTTGTATATCAATATGTATTTTATCATTGTACATTATTGCAATACATGTGAATTTAATATATCACATATATGGTCTGGTTAATATCAATTAATTACCCTGTCATACCATGACATAATATACTTTAGTATGAAATGTCATGTTTACACACAGTTACAAGTAATTTTTTTGAGGTTATATTTTTGTTATACATATTTTTTGTAGTCTTACATTATTTTATATGTATATATTTTTTTGTGTGTAAAAAATGCATATAAAATATTTTCTTTTTTGTAGTTCTTTATTATTTTATATATTTGTCTTATATTATTTTGTTGTGATAATTTCATATATTTGTTGTTCATACGAATTCATAAATACCCATTAGAATATATAGTAACTTTTTTTTCTAATGATGTATAAATTTTTTTCATTATATTATTTTGTCACACATAAAATTTTTCTATTATTTCTTGTTTTAAATGCAATTTAAATTAAGTTTACTTTAGTTTTTGCAGTTGAAAATATTAATCATATTGTGGCATAGTAAATTTACATTATCTATTAAAAAAAAAAGTGATTATTTTCACTATGATTATATTCTCTATATTTTCACTATGGTTATTTTCTCTATGATTATTTTCTCTATTAAATCACCAATAAAAAATTTGTAAACATTATCTAACAACTTTATTGGGTTACCAATAAATTTTCTTAAGTGGGGGGGGGGG
>JAQIWH010002602.1:0-23745 GCA_034695005.1 Cryptops parisi | reverse complement strand
TCGACAGCAACTTTTTCGTTATTTTTTATATATATAAACGTTCTCTACGTACTCTCTTATCGTTCGGTTGACTTGACCATATCAGCAAAGCCTCTGGCCCATGCCATCGCAAATCACCAACCTCGATCGACTTCCTGACAGATTGCTTTTCAGACTACTCGCCTCTATAATTTCATTGCCGAATGGTTAAGTCTTTGCTAGAAAGTCCGAATAGATTCGAAAAGATTTCCAAATCCCAAAGGTAGTTTGCAATAAAAAGTTATACAGAAAAGATAGCGTGCTGCAGTTTTTTATAGCACCAAAAACTACCTAGTTTGCAATGTTATAGTCACAATACGCTCGAATGGACGCTGCTCATTGTGATCGTGGTTACTATTTTAGCGTTGGAGTATTGTTATTATTTTTTGTATATAAGTTAATTTGAAATTCATTTACAGAATAGTTATAAAAACTTGTAATAAACGTTATAAAAATATAAATATAAAAAGTTGTAAAAAATGTTATGTAAAGATAACATATTGTACTCAAATTTTGACCAAAGACCTCCAATCTTCAACCCACATGAGCTATTTGCTCGTATTTAACTTAGAGTGGAGTTTGCTTGTAATAGAAAATTTTAATGTCCTCATTAACATTGAAAACAGTCAACAGATTTAAGATTCTGAACTTATGTTGAGACAGTGTTATTTTAAAATAAGAAAATATAAATAAATAAAATATCTTATTTCTTGCACCTAGCTAATGGAAATGAAAGAGTGCTTAAGTAGAAGGATTTGAGGGAGTTTGGGATGTAAATGATGACATCTTTCCAAAGTACCAAAAAAAAGATGACTTTTCTTTGTTCAAAAATCTTTTTCTTTTTTTTGTTTGTGTTTAGAATACTGCGTTAGCATAATGTTTGCAGTATGAGCAGTTTTTTTATTGCTAGATGAGAGAAATTATCATAGCTGAAAAGCAGATTAAACATTCCCTTAGAAAGTGATGGATGAGCTGAAGATTTTAACCGTAAAAGACTTTCTAGCCAAAACAGTATCCATTTATCATTTTCTTCATTTTTTTCATATATACATATATATTTATATATATAAAATGTGAAAAATGAGAATTTGATTTCAGGTTGGTTTTAAAAGTGGAGATAAAATACACTACCGGTGCCATTTTCTTTTTACTTACTTTATATTCTCGTAGGTTACAAATTAGATTTACATTTATTTCAGTTTTTTTCTTTAGTTTTTTGTTTTTAGTTTAACAATTCTAATTTTTGTTAATATTGAACCGTTAATTAAAAAGGCTTTAAATTGAAGAGCAATTTTATTGGAATTTCTATAATACTTTATGGAAATGTAGAAGTTTTTGATACATGCGATGTTTTATTCCTGTGAGGTTTTCGCAAAACATAACGCTATGCATAAATTGAGGCATATCTGTGCTTGCTAATAAAACATGCCTGCTATAAATTTCTCTTTACTACCAGCACACACTCCATAGATAACCGGATAACCAAGACTTAATTTACATTTGATGTAATTTTGAGTTTCTTAACTTTTAGTTCAATGTCAAATGATGTTACACGTATACTTCAAAATTTCATGTTCGTGGTAGGTGATTGCATTTTTGAAATACTATAAGGTCTCTAGAATTAGACTCAACCTGTACAATTTTTACACTTTTTCCTTTCACGGATTTTATTTTCATTGCTGATTATTTGAACTTTCAAACCGAGTCGCTAGTTGAGAATTTGGTTACAAGTTTTTGTTCATTTGTAACAGGATCATGTAGCATCCAGAGCTCGTTGTATAGAGTTCACCTTCATTGGTATTCACGCAACAAACCGCACAAGATACTACAGCATTGTGGACTGGACCTGAAGTGAGAGAAAAAAAACCGTAAAAGTTGGGGGAGTAAAAAAAATGGGGAAGGAAAAAAGGTGAAGGTTTAGTAAATGAAGCAAAGTTTTTTTGGGAGCAGAATAAAAAAAGATTAAACAGTCAGTGCTTCAGAGAGAAGCAAGAAATGAATAGCCCCTTTTGTACCATTTGAAATTTATTGTTCCATGATTCTCTCTCTTTGCTAAGAATTGATAAGAACACGCTGTTGGAATTCAGTCAGCATGCGAACTACTTGGGGCTGATTTGTAAGCTAGGACATTGCATGTAAAGTCCACATGCTGGCAAGATGTCATTTTTGAAATTCCAACAAGCACCGCAATTTGAATGCTAGCTTTAAAGTGAGAATGAACAGTGGAGCATATCATACATAAGTGTTCCATGGTACAACTTGAAAAAGAATAGTATGAGGTTGGTTTTTTCGCAGATAGGAATTTTTTTATTGGCCAGGTTATGTATTTTGTTTATATAGGTACTGAAAGCGACTTTCAAGATAATGAAATATATTTCGAATTTTGTTGCAGCTCATTTTCAAAGTTACTGCAGATAATGCGGTTCACAGCAGGTTCCTTTGAAACGGTATTCGACTTGCATGTACTGTAACACTTCTGAAAATGAATCTTGTCATTCATGTTTTGTCTATTTGGTATATAGATTTTAATTATGCGATGTTGACTTCGCGTAGTTTTAGGATGAAATGAATGTGTTGTTAAAGTGAATACATAGACTTACAATATACATATACGTATGCATATTGTTACGCATCCATATGCAGAAATGTACCATATATTTGAATAATGTATGCACATAAGTTATACTGTATAGGAATATACAGTAATTAGCTGTATCGGAATCTTAACAATATAAGTTGCTTCGTCTGTATGTATGTCTGTCACACTGAGATGGAGAAAATCGTTAAGAATTTTTTTTTCCTCCATGGGATTCGAACCCGGGTTCAAATGGCAGCTATAGCAGTACCTTACCCACTGGGCCACTTGAATTCATACAACAGAACCTTTTTTACCACCCAAAAGGTCCCAACATTTTTGACATTGTTTTAATTTGATTACAATAATTTTATGTTTCAGAACATAAATGAAAAACTTTTCCATGATATTTTGTCGAAATATAACGGTAGTTGTTTTGTTCTTTAGGATTCAAATAATTTTTATATATGACCCATGTTAAAGCAATTGTTTTTTTAATGGACCTAAGTCCAACAACTTGACGCTCGTTGAAACTAGTTGATAGTTGGTTTTTGTTTCATTTTTATAGTTACAGTATCGCCAAGGATGTGGATAATAAGGTCATCATATGAAAATTAGGTGTTTTTAAATTTTAGTTGTGTGAATAGTTTTTTCTTGTTTTCAAAAATTTGCCTCACTAGACTGAAGCTCGTTTAAAAAAACAAAAAACAAAAACCGATTTATTTGTATACTTTTTTCATTTTTATTTCTTTCGAATCCTGAGGCGGTTGATTCTTGTCAATCTCGAATCTTCTTTGTCTCTTTCTGGACGAATCTAGCTGATTTCCAGTTTGCCCTTTTGCCGTTTTGTCTCTATTGTGGAGAATTTTTTAATTTTCTGCCACTCTTTTATCTTGGTGGAAGAGAATGGCCAATAGTGTTCGCTCTTTATGACTTGGCTTTTGACTTTTCTTGGGGGTACCACCAATCTGTGCAGTGAAGTGAAGGCGCAAGAGCAAAGACATGCCACCACCATCTTGGCTCCAAATTGCTTAGGAGAGATCAGAGTTCAGGATGGAAAAATGGGGGGAAAGGGAAGTAGATGTTAGCTGGAGCATGCTGTTGGAGGGAAACCAATCACTCGCACCTTTTCCCCGTGACTGATAATTTCAGATTGATGCAGATTTGATCAATGGTGCCCAGAGAAAGTCTTTTAGATTATGCACCGCTGCGGATTTCCATCAGGCAGATGGCAAAGAAGAAAGTTCCAAGAGAAAGATGGAACAGCGAATGTACTCCCTTCGTGTGTTTTTTTTTTATTTTATTTTTACTTTCAATGTTAGTTGAATCATATCGTGTTGCCTACATTTTGATGGTACCAGAGTCAGGACAAGAGTGGTGTACGCTTGCTCACTGGTTTGAGAAGGTACGAGTAGATTTGCAGTGTATTGATTTCACTTCGCTATCTGTTGGTAAAGGAGTGATGAAGTCTCTTAGAGGTTATCCAAAGGCAAAAATGATTTTGCATCCTGAAGCAAGCATTGAGGTTGTTTTTTTCTTCGTTTTTCTTTATGAAAAACATGGGGAAGATGGAAGTGAGCATAGAGTTTGCGAGCAGATGATCTTATTCTATGACATGTCTAATGGCTGTGTTATCCTGTCAAGTGGAAGGGGATTTTTGAACAACTGTGCAAGTATTCCGTTGATGGTGCTCATGAAAGATGCAAACTTTTTCTCCGATGTAATTGTATGCTGAATTATTCACAAGGCTTTGTCTGATGTGGTTTCTGCCAAAACTAGGTAAGGTGAAATTTCGCTGCAGGAGACAGTTGGCGAATAAAAGGGGAGCAGAGAAAAAGATTTGTTACAAATCCTGTCGCGATTTAGCAGATTTGTCAGACCAAAAATTGTGCACTGGCTTCAGGATTAAGGCTCAGCTGCATCAATAATGTATATTTTTTCGTTGAAGAATCGACAGCATAGAAAACTGAAAATTCAACACGAATACTGAGGAAAAGAATGAGTTATGCTTAGAATCTCACATCCGCATAAAATTGGAACAACCAACTTTTTCAAACTCCGGACCCACTCTGACTGACAGACTTGCAAATGAATGGAAAGAATTGAAAGAGAATTGTGGAAAGTCTTGACAAGATTTTTTTTGTGTGTGTAGAAATTCTTTTAAAAAAATCAGGGGAAAATTTATAACTTTATTTTTTATTATTCGAAAAAAAAACAACATATTTTTTTGTGCATAAAAAGAAATATCTTCAAAGACATTTTATATTATTGAAAGACGTATTGTGACAAAAAAGTCTTCATATTATTTGGAATTTCAGGGAATTTCGGATGGTTTATGCAGAATGACTGGTGGTGTGATTTTTATTTCATGAAATTTATAATTTCGTTTCATTCTGAACAAAATTGTGAAACTTTGTACACCTTTTGACGTATACACTATTTAACATTTTGTATCATCACTAGCCCAAGAAATAAGTCATATGAAGTTACAAGATAATTTTACTTTAAATAAATAAACGTATACTTCTAGTAGAAAGAAATAGAAGTGGAAATTTTTATATATGATGCAGGCAAGCTTTAGTCTTGATAATGTGGTAAAAACAAACTAAAAAAGGAGTTTTTTTTTGTTTTGTTTTTAAAGTGGATTTACCAATAAGAAAGAAGCAACCATTAGAACAATTTTGGTGCAATTCTCCTGGTCAGAATGTTAAATGGAGATGAAAGAAATGGAAGAATAACTTTGAGTTAACTTTGACCATGTGCATTTTCACATTTCATGTGCCTTTTGCATGAACTCTGACCTAGAGTCTCATTCCTCTTCACGAACATCACTACGTCTTGGCTCAAGGAAGCTGAGCGGACCAAATAGCATCTGACAGCATGTGAGGAAGAGGAAAGGCAACGATGGTGATGATGATGGCGAAGAACTAGGCAAAGAAGAAACCAAAAAGGAGTGTGTGTTGTCGAAGAGAGGAAGTAGAGCGCGGATTATTATGAGGAAAGGCGCAGACTCCATCTCACACATTCTTATACTTTAAGATTCGCATCGTTGCCTCCTTGGTTTGTTCTGCTTGGTGCACATCATGTGCTCAGGATGGTTCTCTCTGCATTCGCACAAACACCCCTGACGAATCGGTGGTTGGGTTGGGCTGGGCTTTCCCCCCTATCTGTTATTCTAGAACTTGCAGTTTGTCTTAATCTTAACATCCCAACATGACCACTGTTTGGAAAACATTCGGGTATTGTTGGAAGAATACTGAATTGTTCTTTGAGATAAAAGATTCCGTCATAATGGTTTCATTTTTTACTTTGGAGTCTTTGTTATTACAAGAATATTAGAAGTAAATTTGTCAATAATTTCGGGGGAGGAGGGCATATTTCATTGTTATGAATTTGCTAAAATTCATTAATTATTATTTACATTTGTGTTTTTATGATAACATACAGTACACACCTCTTACGGATATACTGTATTTATAAGCAGAATTTATATTATTTAAATTAAATACTCCATAATATAATATAAAATTAATTTTATTCACAGTACTCTCATGTACTGTTCACATTCTGTTACTGTACTTAGGCAGTTCATTTTATTTAATCTCAATGTAATGTTATATTAACGTTGCTGCAACAACTTGAGTAACATTCGACACTAGCACTGACGCTGCGCAGCCAATGGCTATGAGGTAAAGACCACGCATTTCTGGTTGCCATGGAAACATTCGTGTGAGAAGCGCAGCCAGGTTTACCAATTATTGTACAGCAGATTTTTAAGCTTGTCTATCGCAAATCCGTAATCGTTGGGACTTAAGCCATTTCGGACAAGTGGTTTTCCAGATCACTCACTTACTGTATAACCAACTTGCTGTGTCTACTCACAGTTGTAACGTAAAATGTTGACAGTGTTTGAGTTTTAAACGCTGTAATGTTTTGTTGACAGTACATCAAAACACGGGTGGTTCTTAGGAATTGTACAAACTTCGCTAGAATTGTTTTCAATTCCGTTGTAACAATATACTAGTGTAGTATGACATGTTTTAGCAAGATCTGAAAAATCAATAACAGGCTTTATATTTTAACTGTCAGATACGCTTTTTCTTTCCTTCATATTGATTGTGCTGAATAGACAATCGGTTTTTTTTTTCTTCTTACATTCTTTCACTTTCTCCATCTGACTGAAAAGTTGAACACACACGAAAAAAAAAGCTTTTAACGAAAACTGACCACTCAGCAATGAAAAGAAAAGTGCATTGGTTTTTGCAGTTTTAAGCTCAGATTTTTTTGTAAGAAAACAAAATCATTTTTATTCTTTTGCTACTATTGGTGGTCGATTTTGTATTATTTATTTATTTTTGAAAGTTTCGAACAAAATTGCTGTGCTGTCTGACCAAAAAAAACCAAGCAAGTTTTTTTGTTTTTTTTAATATTGCAATGTACCAGGTACTTACTGTATTAATAATGAGTGTATTGAGGGTTCTTTATTTTATAGAAGTTCTCCATTTATGCTGTTTCGTATATGCAATGAAAAAATTCATCCAGATGCTCAGAATTAACGATAAAACTCACTATTGTGTGATTTGGTGCAATGATGCACAAGTGATTAAGCGGATTGTCTGTTCCAGTTTTTTTTTCAGTCATTGTATGGGAATTTTTCAATGTATGCGATTTTGGAGTTAAGCGATGTTTTCGCAGAACTTAACCTTCGCATAAATCAATTACGTCCTTATATTGATACAGTATGTACTTTTATCACAGATAATAGGGTCTTTATCATTTTATTAAACGGAAATCAAAGTCTGTCAGGTAATATTGGATAATAGGCATGTAGTATTCGATTTATGCGAAACTTAGATAACTTTTTGCAAAAATCTCGCATAACTCGAAAACCGCAGGTATCGAAATTTCCATAAAAAAAGCAAAGCTCTAGTAGACAATTCCAGTTTGAGGGCCAGCATGCGCCATACGCTTACACGTTGTGTGAAAAAAAAGCAACATGTGCAAAAGCTTTCATTCATCGCATAGAATCTCATAATCGCTCTCATAGTATAACAAGAAGATTCGCATTATAGCGGTAGTCATATACGGGAGCTCGCATAAGTCGAAGAACTCGGTGCTGCGCCAAAGACACGAGCACAACAACAGATGTGCAGTGTTAACTATTAACATGAAAACAAAAAAGTGAAGACGAATTGCACGACTAGGTGCAGTTCAGTGGATGGTAGAATATTGCGAGTGATAACATTTCGAGCAACAATTTTTATCCTCACAACATACACACATACTTACGTACATACATACATACATACATATACATACATACATACATACAAACACACACACACACACACACACACACACACACAGTACCAAGGAAACCATCATTATTGGCTGAATCAATTATTCATGGAGGTGAAGTTCTAGAAATCAATTTAATGCCAGAAATTCCGCCTGAACGCTTGCTGATTCATGCTCGTACCTATTTCCGCCTGAGCTTTTCCATTTCCCTTTTGGTGCATCTGGTCCCCAGACTGGAATTCAGTTTATTATATTTTTTCTTCAAATGGCTATCATATTTGCTATTTGTAATCTACTAGAACGATATACAGAAAATGCTCATGTTTTACAAAATATGTATAGCTTTTATTTGTTATGCAGTTTTCAATAGTTTACTATAACTTATAACAGTTGTAGCAATAAAAGTGGTTATTTGTGCTTTTTCAGCTTGAATTTGTGTTTATCATACATGAATATCTCGCATAACGTTGAAGCATGTGAATTGAGCTGACACCAAAATGCCCTATGTGCATTTCTGCAACCAATAAAATTTCATGAATTTGACTAAAACCACGGTTTGATACTTTATACTAGTTCCACTTGTGAGTTTGTGAGTGAGTGAGTGAGTGAGTGAGCTGGGTATTGAACGTACACTGCCATCTACAATCGTTTATGAGATTATGGGTACTTAATAGTTCAATGTACCCAAAAAAAACGTATAAAACGAGAACCGCATAAGTCCTTCGCGTAAATCAAAAACTGCATAAGCCCAATGTAAAATTGTGATTATGCGGTTCGCATCCTCGCATATATAAATAAATATATAAATAAAATAATTACAGAAATCAAAAATGGAAACTGGAATTACTCAAAACACACATAAAATTGAATATCGAAATTACTTAACGATCTCATAACCCTACACAACGATCTCATTGCCCTATTACAAATATCATCTGCACATTGCTGATTATCATATGGAAAATGATCTCCGCACCCTTGAGTGTTGGTACAGGGATAATAACATGCTTTTGAATCCCCTGAAAACTCAAACCCTGCATCTCTTTAAAAAAAAAATGAAACCAACCCTGTAAAGAATCTTGGCATTTTCTTCGATTCTAATCTAAATTTTTCACATCATATTGAATACTTAATTAAACGTTTGCATCGTAATATCTTTATTGTGAAAAAATTGAAAAATATACTGACATACAAGCAGAAAGTACAGTTCATCAAATCAAAGATTCAGTCGTTTATTCTATATGGCATTCTCATATGGTCCAACACATCTCAGTATCGCATCAAGCGACTTACCGTGGCGTTTAACATATTAATCTGCATTTTATTTGGATTTAGTAACTATGTATCCATTACTAAAAAACTAAAAATTCTAAAAATATTGACCATTAACAAACTGATCTTGCTTAATCGCATTCTTCACTTGTTACTGCTACTCCATGATACAAAACGTTTTATTGTGATGATAACAATCGACGTACTGTAAAATCATTTAAATTTCATATTGATACCTCTATTAACGATAAACGTCGCAAATCCTACCCTATTAACACTTTTAATAATTGGAATGCGCTCTCTCTATACATCAGAAACTTCTCATCTGTTGAATCATTGGATAGGGTCACAGTCAAGAAATTTACACATTTTCTGTTTAAACACATAAATTGTATTGATTGATCCTGTTTTTTGTTGTTTTTTTGTAAATAATTTCTATGTTTGTGCTGTATGTATCGATCCTTTAGGATTGTTTTCAGTAAAAATAAAATAAAATAAAATAAATTTAATTGCATCAGTCGAAATTCGCATAAACCGAAACATGCAGAAATGAAAAATGGACTTTTTGCATTATGTAGGTAGGCCTACATACAGTATATCTGTATATGATAGTGGGTTAAAAAGCATTTTTAATATTGTTTTAAAACTAATTTGTGACTATAGTATTGTAGAAAGACTTTTAAATCCGTTTTGTACAAACCTCGCATATATTGAAATTGTCATGAAATGGCAAAACTACAACGTTGTAATCTGTAGGCACCACCGCACCAAATTTCATAATAGCGAATTTTTATTGTATTTTTCGCATCCCAAAGTTAGCCAATCTTTTTCGATCATGCTATATTTTCTTTTATTATTTTTCAATTCTATTGGTTTACCGAATGTTGATTGTACTGTATGTAATGCTAAGGTTCGTAATGATTGGACCGTGAAATATCAGAAATTTATTTGTTTAGCAACAATTTTTTAAATCAATAAAAACATGAAGACGTTTGTCTTCATCTTTTACTAGCTTCATAAACATGTTTCTTTCTGAAAAATAATTTTTTTTTCTACCGAACGTTAACTCGGGTACCTCCCTATAACCGACAATTTTGTTTACAGTGTTGGACAATTTTATTTTAGATAGTTAACTATGGAAATTTCTTCATGCTTATAATAACAAGCTTAGGGGAGACGAGGTAATAACAGTGAATTTGCAACGCGTACAAGCATTTTGAATTTTAAATGGGAATTGATTTTGAAGATTGTACAGTACATGCTATCAAGATGCTTGTTTAGTTGTGTTTGGTTTTTTATTTTTCTATTATTTTATATTTATTTTTTGATAGCGTTTTTACTGTAAGAACTTAAGAAATGAAATTGTTTCACGCTTATGTAAAAAAAAAAGTTTTATAATCAATAGGATTATTATCTGTGAATGTTCATAATTTCACTACAAGGAATAGACGGCTGGATAAACGTGTAATTATTTTATCTATCTGACAAGGATTTTTTAATAGTTTATAATAAGTACATATTAGTCTGTGATAGTTAAACTTCGTTGTAAATGTACATTGTACAGTAATGATTTTTACTTGGACATGTTACACAAATATACAAAAAATGCAACTAGATAACTAGATATTTCCATTTGTATGAATATACAAAAAAATGCAATTAAATAACTAGATATTTCCATTGTATTATTTATTGTACTTCATTTTTATTGTTATTTTTTATTAAGTAAGAATGCTATAGTTTTCTCTGTATTTGGCGCTCAATTTGTAAAATTTACGTCATATTTATATATACAGCACACTCCATAAATAACTAGGAGATGGACAACTAGTCAAGTCTGGATATTCCATAAAATGCCTGGTTTTATATATGTAACATACATAAACATAGATGTGCGTACACGGCATATGCAGCAACAATCGTTAGACCGGTACTACTTGTAGTGATGATTCTTACAAATTAACATTACATTAATAAGCACATTTTAATTTGCTTATTACTGGAATTATTACTGTATTGCTTATTACTGATTTGCCGTTTAATTTGAACGGATATACAGGGCGTACGAAAAAGAACTCCGGAATTTCAAATGATATTTATTTTTTATTTTGTGAGCATACTTGTTAAGCTATTAACATAAATAGCCTTACTTTAGCTTATGCTACTACTGTATAATTAAGTTTTAGTTCAATTGGTGTCTATCAAATAGCAGTACTGACGGTCATATACGTGTAATTACATGGACGTGCCGTGCTGCACTAATGGCTTCCAACTAAAGAAAATCTATTGAAAAATAGCAGCCTTGAAAGCAATTTCTATTCATATGCTAACCGAGTGTGGTCTGAAATGGAATTCCGTTTTGACTATAAATGGTATACTAGACACATTGGTATATACAGTACTTACATGTAACTAGGCTTGTGACATTTTCCTGTAATTATATGCGCTCTTCAAAGCATCTTATAATAATTTGCCAATGCAAGTCTGTCTACTACTCTAGGTCAGTTTACTAATTTGCTAATAGTCTCATTGGCTCAATTGAACTTCAATTTAAGTTCTCAAAATCTAAAATATTTTTCAATGTGTGTGACGGGTTTTTTACCAGTATTTACTGGTAATTAAATTTCATTTGAAACTCCGAAGTTCTTTCGGTTATCCCGAATTTTTTTTTTTTGTGTGGAATTCAGAAATCAATCTAGAATTACATTATTAATCTTAAGTTGCATTTCTGTCTGAGGATAGGAGTCTAAGAAAACCAACTCCTTGATCTTTTAACTATCGGTAGTTATGCACTTATGCCATTATACTGTGTACAGAGACCATCACTACTCGTTGGTGTCAATTGCAAGGTACATGTACATGACGTACGCTCAAGAAACGAAGAGTTGAGTTGGGGGTGGGTATATATACGATGTGCATATGCTATTTCTCCCCTACCTCCTTGTCGACCGCAGTCTCGGAACCTTCAGCGAGCCATGAAATTGAAGCGGCAGCCGTTAGGACTCGCGGCTCCTCGAGGCGTCATAAAAAGAGGCTTGTGATGAAGTCCCCAATGCTGACGGATGACTACTGCGATGTTGCCAGAGTAGGGTAGTAAACAGCAGCAACGGAGATAGGGGATTAACTTTCAACCTCTGGATCCCTCCATTCGTTTGCGTTTCTTTTTTATAGATACAGTGATGTAATGCCTTCTTTTTTATTTGCTTTTCCTACCCTACATACACTCGCATGTTGTTTTTCTTTTCATTCGGTAATGGGTTCGAAATCTAGCTAACTGGGTGTATTAAATGGTGGGGCCAAAATGGCAAGTTTATTCATCGCCCAACAAATGTTCGATGGCGGGAATATAGCGAGGGGTCCATACATACATAGCCAATAAGCTATCTATTTGCGGAAAGCATTGTTCAAGGGGGTAGCGTGGTGTCCACGAATCACCTTGAAGAAAGCGATAGTGATGGGAGATTGGTTTTTATAGGCCACTTGATGCCGCAGTATCATGTCATCAATCTAGACGCGTGCAGTTTTCTTCACTCGATTTTCTTCTTTTTTTTTTGTCATTAGTTATATGGAAGTTTTATTTGTCGACGGTTTTGAAGTCAAACAAGACTGGTTTTTTTTTTCTGTTTTTTGTTTAGTGTTTCAGTATGAAAGCTCCAGGGAACCGTATTCTCAAGCTTTCGGTTGTCCAGACTTTTAACACATGCGTAGTGATTATGATCTAATATACAACTCTTAGAACACTTGATTATTGCTGTTTTTACCATTACAATGATGATTAGTGTTGAGATTCAACATCATCTGAAATAACCATCAGATCACTACACTACTCACAGGCAAACTCGGATCAGACCGAATCTTGGAAATATGGCCCACCACGCGAGCATAAAAGTCCACACGAGTGCTCGATTTATGCAAGAAATCTGGCATAAATCGAAGAATACACGTATCGAAATTTTCATGAAGTAAAATTGCAGCAGACAAGTTCGTTCAGTCCCTTGTGCGCACTACTGCACCAAATAGCATATTGACTTGATTTTTCTTTCTGCCTGTAATGTGATGGAGTAAGCAAGCTTGTTGTTCTTGTATTGTTTTTCCGCTTTTTGTTGGAATGAAAAAAATGATACGGATATTTTGTGAATTACTGGATCATAGTGCGAACTGTTTTAAAGAATGCAACTATTCCCTAGTATAAGCTTAACTTACGTTGAAACGTGAAATCTGTTACTTTTGGGAAATAACAAATACTTATCTGTTTTATTCGAACAATAACCACCCTCGATTAATGACCGTTCTCGAAAAGTAACCGCAGCTATTATTCGAGATTATCTCCCAAAGGGTAGAGTTGATAGGTTGAAGGGTAGACTATCTGACTATCTGTACAATCTATCTTAGGTACTACTATGCCATGGTATAGGCATGGTAAATGATCGATTCAGACACGCAATACCGTAGCTTGCAATGGTTACTCAAAAACGAAACCAATTCATGCGACTTAACAGTTCGTTTATAATGCAGTATGTTACAATGTGTACGAACACAAGTTGGTGGTGCTGTGTACTTATAGTTTTCCCACTATTACTGGCGAAATTCCCGTTACGTTGCACGTGTCTGCTTAAATAAAGAAATAATAACCGCAGGGAAAAACCTTACATTTGCAATAATAACTGCGCTTATTATTCGAATAGAACCGGTAGTTAATTCAGGTTAGTTTAGATATGACATTTAGCTTGATGTATTGGTTACGAACTCGAACAATAAAAAAACATTGCTATTTTGTGTTGTACCAACACAATATGTCCAATTTATTCGATTTGTATAGAACCGATTGTTCTAAGTTTTTTAACAATAATTACCTTACGTTTTTTGTTAAGGCTAAATGTCGCCAATAGTCATCATCTGACATCGACTGACCAACCATTTTCTGGTATCAACATTTCTGTATCACATGACAAAACTACTTCGTTATTGGTTCAAGCGCAAGAGATATGATCAACCAACCAATCACGAAGTTGTTTCGTTACGCGATTAACATAATGACATCCAAAAAATGACTGTTTGGATGATGTCGGAGAGAGGGAAACATGGCCTGTCATTTGACAAATGTCACATGATCGTGACATTTGGCCTTTGTGACTTAATTTATTAAATGCATTGTAATCAAACTAAACTGTCACATGGATTGTTGTAATTGTTTGTTTAATACAGGTTTTCTGTTGCGTTACATTGGATTTTGTTTATTCATTTACCCATTATTCAATTTACTGTAGATTAACTATCAAATTTTTGGACTACAGTATTCAATTTAACATACCCACCAATCACGGGATACACATTAACCCTAAAAAATTTAATGGTAAAACTGTTTGATCTATTTTTTCTTAACACCATCTTCAGGCTATTTAAAGTTTTATCTTTAATCCCGAAAACAATTTTTCTTTTCTTTGTCGAAAACCATGTTTTTCTTCGTGGTTTTTTTTTTATTCTCCTCTTCCTTTTAGTGTTTGTCGGTTACAGTACGAAAACCTTGGCCGCGCACACAAAAACTTGCTAGATAACATTATGGACTGGTGAAGCTTCATTTCGCACCTTTTCACTATGGCCAACAGCCAAAAGGTATCTTTTGGAACCCCCTCTTGTTCGCGGGGCAGAGACAGATGTCTTATAGCCAGTGGTCAGTAGTGTGGTCGATGCTTTTGGCTGTGACGACTGGAAGAAGAAGAGGAGAAGGAAGTCTGGAAACTCAGACAAAGTCAGCAGCTTTAGCAAATGTGCTACTGCACCCCAAATCGTGATGGATTGTCTCGGTTTACACTTTTTTCCTCTTTCTCCTCACCCCTCTTTTTTTTTTACCCCCTAGCTCACAACGTAGTACTCTTTTCTTATGTGTGGCTATGCTATGTATGTGCTTTTGCTTTGCTTTCCGGGATTCATCTGTCTCTGTCGTTGCTTGCTCACCCTACCTGTCTGGTTCTTTCACGAGTTTTATCTCTTTTTTTTCTGATTTGCTTTTCTGACTCGACTTGGTGGAGAGTGTATTTAACTGGGTGTGTATAAAACCTTTTTTTTTGGCGTGCAAGTATATTATGATATGGGATATAAGAAAATGTAGATAAAAGGACCTAGAGATTTATATTGATTTCCTAACATCGCTAGAAGTCGTTTGTTTAAAGATCGTTTTATCGCAAATAGGAAACTTTTAAAATCTAAAGACTCGGTGGAAGTAGTATTTTTTTTTCTCTAAATTTGGAAAAAGTTTAGATGGCAAATTACAACGGTGGTATGATAGGAATTAGAAGAATTATTAAGTTGAATTGTAGCTTTAAGAGTAGAGGTAAAGACTTGCAACTCTTGAGAACATGCAAGACTTGCAAGTGTAAAAGATAAGATCAGAAAATTAAACAGAATACCGTCCTTGTATAATGTACGAGTAAAAATATTTATCTACTGAAGTTGTTTATTTTTCTCTAGCAAGAAAAATTGATTAAATGAAAATTTTATTGACTAACGTAATGTCAATATTATGTTTGGTATCTTTAATTTTGTTGAAGACATGTTGAAAATGCTGATAGGGGAATCATAATTTATTATCAATATTGGTTTTTTTTTTTATGGATTTTTATAACGTCTTGGTTTCAAGTTGGCTTGGTTATCAAGTTTTTGTGTCATAAATTATGGATGCTAGATTAATTAAAAGTAGAGATGAGTATCATATTCAATCATTTCAACTTTCAAAGAGCACAGTGAACCACGTGTAGATTCAAGCAAATAGAACTCAGTTTATCGTCAATATTTTTTAAATAATTTATTGTGTAAGTTATTTAATACAGTAATTCAATCAGAAATTTAACTAGCAGGAAATTTAAACATTTTTAGCTGCATTTGAAAAAAATATTGGAACCGTCTCGTGTATAGAAGAAAATGAAATCAGCATCTGCAATCACAGTAATGTCAAAACTCAAACTTTTGTTTTCCTCTAATTTTCAAAGCATAAAGTTCTGCATATTCAAGATTTGTGGATACCGTAGTGTTATTGACTTGATTTTGATTGAGTTTTGTCTCCAAACGTCACAGAACATTCCATGGCACAAACAGTACCACCAAGGGTCTGTAACTTCAAACTACTTCGATGATTCAAAAGAACGAAAAATGACGTGAGCGTTGTAGTTGACTAAAATGGGAATCGAGAAAAAATTGTATTGTCAAAAATAGAATCGATGATGCCATCATCTAGAATCTGCAAAACCCTTAATCATCAAGAAACTTCAAAACTCCGAAACATAAGTGACGAGATA
This sequence comes from Cryptops parisi, assembly GCA_034695005.1. NCBI lineage: Eukaryota > Metazoa > Arthropoda > Chilopoda > Scolopendromorpha > Cryptopidae > Cryptops > Cryptops parisi. The sequence goes on along the minus strand of JAQIWH010002602.1, from coordinate 7,290 downwards.
CAAATCTCAGGTGTACTTAGGCAAGATCAGACGCTATAGTTTGGCGCCAAATGTATTATATGTACACTAGAAAAAGGTTTTCCATGCTGTAACATGTGAATTTAATTAAACAATAGTTTTATACAGTATTTTATTTTCGTAAATCCAATTATAATTGTCATTAACAATATTGTAGTAGTTTCAATTCTTGGTTCTTAGCTGATTCGTGTAACAAACAGACTTGGACGAACATATAGGGGTTGTACATAATAATGGAAACACTATTGGTGTTATGACTTGTAATTTTCAATAATATGTAGTTGGCTCTCCTTTAACTTTAATAACCGTGTGAATACTTTGAAGAATTGATTCATACAGGTTTTGGACAGCATGTAGAAGAATTTTGATCTATTTCTCGCTGTGGTCTCCCGCTTTTTAGACACTAAGCATCTTAACACTGAACTTCCTGCGTCCGCTATTACGTATGTCGAAACTTGTCTTTCCGCGATTTTCGTATGCAGTAATGAGCTAGGAGACAGTTCCTTGAAAACATTCAGCGGTTTTCGTTTCTTCAATTCTGACAAAAACAACATGAAGGCTGTGGAAAAACTCTAGTCTGTAACATATTCAAAGAGGTTTTTTAGTAATTCGAGGTTTTAATACAGTCAAAGTTCAACACGTGAAATGAGCCTGGTGTTTCCATTATTTTTTTTCAACCCCTGCCCTGTATACAGTGTATCTGTGTGCTGTATTTACGTATACAGGGTGTATCTGAATGATCTGTACAAACTTGTTCTAGGGATCTAGAACTTAGACAAGGAGAAAATGTTCTAGTAACATAGGGTCGAAGATAACTCTTGTTTCGAAGTTACAACGGTTCGAAGTTTGCATTGGCAATAAGACAATTTGATGTCATAATTTTGCCAGCCATTGTAGGCAAACTTCGAACCGTCATAACTCCAGAAACAAGCGTTTCGTACTACATGCTCATGGGATATTTTCTGCTTGTTTAGGTCCCTGGAACATATTCCCAAAGTTTGTGCAGCTCATTCAGATACACTATGTATATTAATATATGCATAAAGTATATGCAAGTACTGTAGTTGTATACGGTATAATGGTACTTTTCACTAATCGGTTTTGTTTACATAGATTAGGTGAAACAATATCGCGAGGTCTTTATGACAGTTTGTAATAGGTAAAGTTTTTTGTACAAGTGCTGCTTCAATATGGTGGTTAGGTTACTTTATTTTCAAAAATAAAAAACGTTATACAGTGTATATTCTTGCTTTTCATAGACCTTTCCACTTTTTTGTTTTTCACTTTCACTTTTTCATTCAAATGAGGTTTTTTTCTTTTATTTTCTATTTCGGAAAGCAGCCGAATCATAGAAGAACAAGAAGGTCTCTTTGCAGATGGGGAGATGGTTCTCTGATTTTTGTTGCAAGCACACACACAAAATGTGTTTTTTTTTTATCTTTTTCTTTCTCCCCCCACATACACACACAGGTGTCGAATTCTTTGTTGGGCTCCAGTTTGAGCTTTGCCATCTATTTGCACATTCAGTAAGTAGGGAGAGAATGGAATCGAATGCTTACGTTTTTCTCTTCCCCCTTATAAGAGGTACACTCCGAGTCTCTGGCGCTACCCCGGGTGCCTCGGGATGTTTGGAGAGCAACTGAAGAGCATAACATATTTGAATAAGAAATGCTTATCTTTTAGAATGATTTCATTTGCAATTTTTTTTTTTGTTAGAAATGGTTGAAATCATTTAGAAAAGGACGCGGAAATATAGTTCAGCTGGTAGAAGAATGTCCCAAATTACAATATTGTATTATCGTAAATATACACTGAGATTGTTATGGGCTGTGAGTTAAGCTTTAAAATGTTCTTTAAATGACCATGAAATATTTTATTAAACGAGAAAACACCATAACCGGGTTTGTCTCTGTCATTGATCGGACTATTATAATAGAATCACGTGGTGACTGTTAGAATAGCTGAGAATTTACTATGGTGTGTATTTTATATTAATCGTTTTATAAAAATTGTACTTTTAGTATTGTGTTGTTATACAATGTTTGTTTGTAGTTGTTGTTGTGCTGTATTGTTTGTGTAGGCAAACCTGTGTTGTTTTATCATAAGTTTGCAGTTTTTGTAGGAAAGTGGAAATTTTGCCGTTATAAGTTATAACGGTTATAACTTATAACCGTGCAAAGTTTGCTATTGGCCTAAATGTTTAAAACTGTCAGTGTTTTCATTTTGTAATATCACCAATTGAGTTTTTCAAATTTATGATGCAAATTCTTTTCTTGATTTTATGACAGTTTGAAATGCGAAAGAATCAAAATGACCACAAAACATTTTCAAAAACAAATATTTCAAACTTTAAAAAACAAAAACGGATGTCTACATAAACGAATTTTGCAAAATTTAATTACGATATTAAAGTGTCTGTACTAAAAAAATGTGTAATACACGTATTTTCTACACAACAGAATCACGATATCTTGTAACTACAATAGCATTGGATGTGATTGATTGTGAATTACAAATACCAAGTTAAAATTAGAAGGTTTTTTCCATCAAATTTTGTAATGTAATATATTTTCATTTTATCCAAGGTTCTGAATTACGAATTGGTCGAGTTAAGATAACATAAAAAAATTAATATTTTTTAAGGGTAAACTGAAATGATAAGAGTTGCTAATATTTTCTAGAGTGGGTATATTTTTTCTTATTTTTCGGGAGTTTCACGAATGTTTTGCACAATTATGATAAGCTAGATGGCAACCCGTGTTGTCTTACCCGTGTAAGTTGATTCGAACTTAATTTCATTTTTTGAGTTATCTATCGTCTTTTAAAATTTAGGTTTTGGTTGTTTGGCATAAATAAGGTTGTTTTTTTTTAATTACAGTAAAACCAGCTAAAATTTTAAACAGTCGAGTTTGTAGTTAAAAGAAAAAATACGTTTGTAACAAAAAGTAGATTTTTTTTTTGTTAAAATATTTTGTAAGGGTGGACCAAAATGAGAACTACGTGTTAATCTAATCTTTTCTAGAGTGGACTTTTTTTTTGGTTTCCCTTTTTTTTCGGGGTTAAGTTTTACAAACTTTTTGGTACCCCTAACAACTAATGAGCTTGATGCAGCGGTTTCTTATCGCTAGGCTAGTTTTGCTCGCAACCTCTTGAATGAAATGGGCAACAAAGTTACTTCTCAGGTTCCTGTTAATGAGCGGGATGTCAGTCTGCTGCTCTTCAACAATCTTGACAAATGCTGTCTTATCTTGTGTTCAAGTACTTTTTTTGTACCAAACTGAGGTTCCTTTTCGTGTTACTTTCCAAATCCTCGTTAAATGTTAAAGGATCCGTGGCCCGAAGTTTTTACTTTCCCCTTCGTTGCTCGGAACATGAGTTGTTTGTGGGATTTTTTTTTGGTGGGAGCTTCTAAATTTACCACAAATGATTATTAGCCCTTCTATTTTTTTATCGTGGTTTTGGCTATAGATTAGGGGAAAGCTGCCATATGCATTACTTAGAAAACATTTTCATTTAGACCAGAAAAATGTGTTTTTTTATTATTTCTGTTTTTAAGATGTCTTTTTGGCACTTTGACGAGTTCTTTTTTTTGTATGTTTTCTTGATGAACCAATTGAGTGAGTTTGAAGTATGATAAAGTAGTGTAGAATTTGTCCTGTCGTTAAATGTGTTGACAATTTAGTTACATACATACATACATCTACAGTATAATATAATTACTTTATGTAAGTATATATAATATATGAAGGTCTCCGAGCAACATAGTGAAGCATTACTTTTTCCAAAAATGACATTTTGACATCAACCTGTTCTTCAGTACTGTTTCTAACTAGTTACTTTACTACTTCCTGGATTTTCAAAAAAAATGGCAGCATAACAAAATCATCTTGTTGCCTATTATGATATGCTATGGTGTTTTTCATCAAAAAAGATAGCTCTCATGAACAATTTGAAAAGTGTGGCTTATCATCATGTTGCCCGAAGTCCTTCAAAAATAATATATGTGATGTGTGTGATGAATGAGGTTCGCATGCTCATGTACAGTAGTATAGCCACTATAGTAGTATCTTTTACTCGAACGTATTTGCTAGGTTGATAGTTGTCGATATCCGGTAGTTGCATTTTGAGTACCAGCGACCTATGCGTCTGGAATACCGTCGAAAATTGATTGTTTAAATTAAAAATAAGTTTATGGCAAAATGGTTATTGATTAACAGCGTAGGGCTCCGTTAGTAATTACTATAACAGAATAATTTCACTTGCAATTCGAGTTAGGCTAACAAACCAGCTGATTTGGATGATCGATCAGTTAAACTCAAACTATAGAACTGTCTTCAACGCTGATTGGAACGAGAACTCCTCCCTTCATAAAGTTTACTTCATCTTATCAATGACTATTATCTCGACCCAACTCGGGGGATCTGATAATTGATGGCCAAAGGCGTCATCTTCCTTTACTTTTTTTTTAATGTTTTATGTGTTTTAATTTTTCAGATGTAATTTGTTAGTTTTTGATTTGATATCGGGAAATGCAAAGACATACATCTTGTTCTTATCTTGTTTTTTTTTCTTTTGAAGACAACAAATTATTCTGGTTTCATACACGACGACTGTCATGTGGTAGTTTTTCACACTACTGTATTCCATTTCCAAAGTTAATAATAAGGATAGTAAAACATGATGTTGAGATTTAACGATAACATCAATGTAATAATTCTAAAGAGAAAAGAACTTGAGGAGCGTGCAAATTGTATTTTGTTAATATACAGGGTGTCTCAAAAGTGACAACGTTCGTGGAAACGTCTTTAATCCACCACTGCTTATATTTTAACATTGATGATTAAGCATGTGGCTTCATTGATTAGTCATGTGCATTTTTAGTTTTCATCATGTATGAAGTGTATCTTTATTTTGGGAGTACCTAATTAATTTTCTTGTATTCAGCATTAAATGATCATAAATTGTTAATAGTCCTAAAATTTATCTTCCTTATACTGTTTTTAAGGAGAAGGGAGCAGGTTTTTATTTTTTTCATTAATGTATGAGGTTTTAAAGTTATTCCCTTGTTGACTGTTTTTCGACTGAACACATGGTCTCTTAAATCCAATTTTGATGACCTAATAATACTCGGTCATAAATTTGAGGCTGAGCATAATTGTTCTCTAATTGGATTATGTTAGTGTCTCAAGCTACTAGCAAAACAATTTGGAAGGAAGAGGAAAAGATTGGGTGTGCAATAAATATCATCACCAACTAGTGGGTTCATAGTGCAGGAAATAATTTTTAACTCGTAAAAATGGCTGCGAGTTCTCTTAAAAAAATATCGATTATAGTGAGTTTTTTATTTTTTTTTTATATAAAAACATGGGGGAAGAAAGTACAGCTATTAATAATGAAAATTATAGCATTTTAATTAGGTTTTCATGCAATTATGTTGGTAGAGGTTTGTTTTTTATTTATTTCCGTATTGAGGAAGTACCGATGGTGCAACTTACCCGAGAATTAGGATTCGACCAACATTTTCTGATTGGTTGCTAAAAACGACTTTGGTTTGAAAATAGACGACTACGTGGTTTTTATTTTTAGATATAAAAAATAAATTTTATCCTTTTGATTTAGTTTCACTGTAAAGACAAAGTAAAGCTTAATAAGAAGTTTTCGATTTATGCGAGTTGCGTATAGGCCTACCCTAAGTTACGAAATTTAATCGGGCATTTTAGATGCATGTTAAATGCTACTAAACTATTTTGAAAATTGTTGTTTATGCATTTTCAATGTTCATACGAGTTAATATGTTTATGTTGTTTGTTGTCTCGTATAAATATTAGTTCTCGAATTATGCAAAAGTTTGTTTTGTGCGAATCTTGAGCTCGCATATACCGAACTTTACTTTCTCAAATGGGAACCTATTTTTAATGTAAGGATGTATATTACTATTGATTACTGTTGTAAAATGACGAGTCTGTCTTGTATTGATGTCTTCTAGCAAGTATTTTTTTATTTGATAATTGGGGTGGTCAGGATATCTTAGTGTAGAACTTAAGGTTTAATCTTAGCTGTTAGGATTAAGGTATGTAACGTGGAAATGCAGCTCTTTTGACAAAACTCAGTAACAGATGGGTACAGTAACAATCCAAGTAGTGTCCTGAGGCACCTGTTATATGCGACTTTTAAAAGATTACCGTAATGTTGTATTTATGTGTACTGGTCCAAATGATTATTTGAAAGTTGATTAAGGATTGACTAATAGCTGAAAAGGCAAATTATATTAAATCATACTTTCCTATTTATTTTTGTGTACCAGGACTTGATTAAACTCATGTCATGCTTGATATTGACCAATGTTGTATGATATTCTTGTGAATGATAACGATACAATATGAAATAATCATCGCCATAAGTGAACAATATACCCTTAATAGGGAGCTTGGTAATAGCAGACATGAGGACATTATAGAGTAATGTAGAAAATTTAGAGCCCTGTATTACAACTCTTGTGGATTGGATCCTATTACCAGAGATATCAGAGTGGATCTCACTAAAGCGTTGGGTGAAATAATGCTTAATCAGTTTCAAAGTATCTTTATCGATACCCATACTTTCCCATATATTTATGTACATTCTTTATAATACATATATGTACAGTTATTTACATCACATTTTATATACATTTGAACACTTCTATTCACACATACAATGAAGCTTATTATATGTGTACATTAACGTCGATAAGTGCGAACTAATTGAAGGGTCTGGTGTAAAAAGGGTGTTAAGTAAATTTTTTGTTAAAAATGACCTAGAAGCATTTTTGAATGTGTTAGGCGTAATTCTACCTTTCTAACGCATAAGTTTGAGCAAAACAGCAATATGTGTAAAGATATTAGTACAAGAATATAGTGAAGTAGCCCAAGGCAAGTTCAGATGTTTAAACGCTTTTTCCTCGAAATTGTAAAAATGTTATTTAATACTTTTTTATACCAGGGCCTTCAATTAATCCAAATGTGTTCTTGGAGCCAGAACTCGTCATTTCGATGATGCTAAGTTTCTCGATGACGTCATCAATTTTACCTTTTGTCATACACTGAATTCCTTGATGCTCATTGGAGTAATACTACAACGCGTGCCCTCTTTTTCGACCTTCGAAACAACGAGTTATGAGCCACTTGCTATTATAACCAATAGTAATGGTACAGGTAAAGGGTTGGAATGAACTTCCACTTAACTTGAGAAAAATATCATTTACTTGTGCACAAAACAGTTGTATTAAGACAT
>JAQIWH010002601.1:0-23747 GCA_034695005.1 Cryptops parisi | reverse complement strand
TATGTTATTTATTTATATTTATGATATAGATATGACAATGCATATGAATATAAAGTTGCCATATTTTCCATTACAATCAATACCGATTGATTACATCAATATGTGGTTTGTCGAACGTCAGTTATCATATCGTCTAACCCAATAATTCAATGATACGGCGTTGTATTAACACATCTATATTCACATATAGTGCAAACTTGCCGATCGTTCGACCCCGTTAGATGTAGGTCATTTAGGTCAACAAAAGATTACAACTTTAACACCATCGTTTTGAGTTTTGCGATTAGGTTAACTTTTAACCATTTTTATCAATCAAAAAATCACTATAACAAAACAAAGTCGAAGATGTGTACAATCTCTCTCTATACAATATATATTTATACTAGCTACATTAAATGATATTTAATTCTATTTGACTCAAATTTATTTTAGTACCACACAGCGCAAGTCAGTACGGAAAACCGCTAAAATGTAGTCCAGTATAATAAGATAAACTATTGATAAATACAATTTGTACAAGAAAATTTAATTTACTTGTAAATTAAACACAGCGAACCCTTGAAATCCGAACGGTTCGACTTACGAACAACTCGAGATGTGAACAAAAAAGAGTAAATTCGGGGTTCGAAATCCGAACAAAACTCAAAATTAAAAAAAAAAATTAGACGCTCATTTAAAATATAGACAAAATCAAATAACATCAGACAAGTCTTTAAAGAAAAATCAAGTGATCGTAATGTTATTGAACCACAACCCTCAACTAGTGGATTACAGATGGAAGAAGAATAGTTCACCTCCCAGTGAACAGTAATATCCCTATTACTGCTATTATTGATATATTATTATACAATATTTTTATGTATGTACTATTATACTAGTAGTTCTGTGAACAGCAAACCTCACTCCGATAAAAAATTAAAAAAATTAATTTAAAAAAGTTTACAAAATATTAATGCGATTGCAACCAAAATTTATTTAAAACATAATCGGTCTAGGTGACCAAACACTTGCAGATAATGGCTATCATCATACATAGCGTAAATACCTTTGTAAGATACGATCAAAATATTTATAATCACAAGTGAAAGACTCAGTGGTCAATTTAATGAGTTTTGTAAGAAGCCCTTCTGAATAACCTGTGCAGATTGAAGTAAATCCATTGAACAGTTCGCAAGTTATCGCGAGAGATAGACACACAGACAAATGCTATTTCATCTCACTTCTCAAAACATAAACCTCACTTCGTTTGGTCAAAAATTGATTGATCATTATACAATATTTTTATGTATGTACATGTATCATTTGAAATGTTATATATTGGGTAAATTTTGGGGACCTGGAACAAATTAATTAACTTTACAGTATTTCTTATGAAAAAATTTAACTCGAAATCTATACAATTCGAGAACGGAACCGTGTCTTGTAACGGATTGTGTTCGAATATCGAAGGTCCACTATATAACATGTAGTTAACACTAAGATCATATTTACTGAGCATAGAATAGTTGAAAAAAAAATTATAAATATTACAAGAGTATGTATCAGTTTTGAGTTAATTTGTGATTTTGTTTAGAATATTGGGATAAGCACATTTAAAAATAATGTACACACACAAAAAAAGAAAATATTAATTTTAACATGCAACAAATATCTCAGTTGCCCATCTTTGTACACACATCAACGTGGTTGTAATGACTTAAAAACATACCATAAGCTTACTTAATCACGGAATATTAACACGTTATTGCATTTTGTGGCTGCCTTTAATTAGCGTATGAAATTTTAATCGTTCAGCTAAGGAGTGTGAAGCGCTGTGCTTCTAAATGCATTTTGACAGTACGAAATAAACTCGTTTATCACGTTACGAAACATGGATGCTGATAAGTTTCATGACAACAGGGAAGTTAATTCACCAAAAAGACATAATTTCGTTCCGCTTCCAAATAAAAAAAAAATAACAAAATAAAAGAGAAAGAGAAAAAAAATCGAAAGGGTCTGTTCAGCTTTGATAAGCTTGTAAATCTTCGGTATAATGGAAATTGACGTTGCACCATAGTCGTATAAGCCGTGCGGTTTAACCGAAGAGGATTTACCAATCGCCATTCAATTATTAAAGTTTATCGATTGTACAGAGTGCCTTCACGATTCCATACAAGTATATTGGCTAACTACTTTAAACTACGTTTTTATAAGACAAGTTTAATTTTTAGTAGAATTTTTTTAATGAAATACACTTTTCAATGTTAATTAAAATATATGTCTTTATTGTATTTGTTGTATAAATAGCGTAAAATAACACCACTACCCTATAATTTAATATATTATAATTATGTCAATATACAGTATAATTAAATATAAAGATACATGTATAAATATGCGTTTATATCTGCAAAAGTTGTGCATACTGTATGTATAAATGTGCATGCATCGCTATACGTGTATATGTGAAAATTTGTAGGTATTTATGCATGTTGTAGGCGTCATGTAAATACTGTTACTCTACATGTGTATGCTGTATATATGCCTAAATGTGCTCGTATATGTACAGTATGTATAATTGACATTTGTAAACATTCATATGTGTGACATTTGTAATCATTCATAAATGTACAGTAAGGTAGCCCTTATCTCAAGTTTTGATAAATGGATTGAACACATTTGGAATCTACTGTATTCCATTATCAAAACAAAAAGTTATTTTGGTAAAATTTGATTAGTTTTGAATAATATTTAGGGGTCGATACCAAGATTTAAAAAAATCGCATAATAAAGCTATCAGATGTTTCCAACTTTGGTAGCAATCTCTACATTTCATCAAAATTGGGCAAATATTACTGTTTTAAATTCTTGGAAGAAAGAAAGCTAGTGTACTCATTCAAAATAAAACTTTTGTATTTTTTCCATTATAAGGATCAGCGTAATGTATGTACTTATATACAGGGGTGGAAATGAGTAGGTTGGAAACCATGGTTATTTACAGTACTTTTACCAGTTCATTTCTTAATAACAAAAATAGATGGAACGAAACAGTTTTTAACAACGTGTTCACCATCTGGGAAAGTTTTTCCCTGCATGCTTGTACATGTACATTGCATGCGTGTCGTAGAAATGCATTATCATTAAAAATTGTGATTTTAAGAATAAAACTCATTGCGTTGCGTGGTGTTCGAGTCAAAAACAGCTACACGGGTGAAGACGTTTTCAAACGACGTATGGACGATATCCACCAAGTGAGCCTACTACACGTGCATGGTACTTGTCATACCTCTGTGCCGGATTTTGGCTCTGTCACGCAAGACAATGAGCTTTTTTTCTGCAGAGTAATCATTTCTAACAATTGTACATTTTTACGACATGCACGTCACTTACATGCAAAAGCACAAGCGGAAAAATAACTTTCTAAAATGGTGAACATGTTGTTGAAAACTGTTTCATTCTATCTATTTTTGTTTTCGTGTTATTAAGAAACAAAGTAATAAAATCACTGTAAAAAACTACAGAGGTTGGACAAAATAATGGAAACACCATTGTTACTTTTTATTTTTAATGTGGAACTTTTAATTTTTGATGTGTTACTTTATAATTATTATTGATCGTTTAGTATCAATAATAATTTGAAAAACAAATTGTCTTGGTGAAAACAGGGCTTGTTAAATAGTAAGTTCTGCAGTTATCTTTAAATCTGTGATTTTATGCTTTTTCGACACTGTGTGCCTTAGCATTGTACACTGTGCTGCTTCTTGCATCGCTATTACTTTCGTTGAACTTCTTTCCTCAATGATCATAGAGACTGCACTGCAGTTCATCTGGAAACATTGAACATTTGAGCAGTTTTTGATACTGACGCTTCCAACCTTTCCAGCGCTACAAACTGCCCTCTTTGAAAGTCTGAAAGGTTTTTCGTATCGTTATTATTTATCCTTGAATTCTGACAAAAACTACATGAAGAATGTGAAATAACAATGTATTCCTACAGTCTGTAACACATTCAAAAAGGTTTTCAATGATTTGAGGTTTTGTGTAGTCTAAATCTAGTAAAAAACTTCAGCGTGTAAAATCGGTAGCTGTTTCCATTATTTTGTCAAACCCCTGTATGTCTTCCGACTTACTTATGCCCACCCCAGTATGTATAGTAGACCAGTGTACCAGTACGTTACTTATAATTTGTCAATATTGCCCAACTCTTTTATGCAAATACTGCGCTATAAAGAGCCAACTGCTTCTACTAGCTAACTACTGTATGACAAAACTAAGTGTGATGACGTTTAAGTGTGATGGTACTTTATTAGTTAGCGTAATTATGAGGAAATTTTCAATATTCATAAACACCCATACACAAAATGTCATCAACCAATTAACAAAATATACTTCAGTATCGTCAACAACGTGTACACGTACAGACCTCAAATTGCATTTGCAAATAAAGGTTATCATTTTCGCGATACATTGTATACTGTGGTTGGATGCTTTCACCAAAAATGAGTGAACGATAAATTCTCTCGAAAATTCAATATTAAAAATTGTAATTACCTCTAATTGCAACTATTGTACCTTTCACGAGCGCCATAAATATCGTTTCTCTTATTAACGATAGTTTAACCAACTTATACGATTCCAATACATCTCTGCAACATCATAGAGAGAAAAAACAAGTCCACAGAATTAATGAGGTAATTAAAGTTGACGGTAATTTTCAAAACATGGAATCGTCATTTTATTTGGGAAGAGTACAAAATTACTTCCTGGTGCTACGACGTCCAAAAAATGTCTTGATTGTCTCGATAAACTCATGTGTCACAATAATCAAATGAAGTAACGTTTTTTCGTTACTAACGACCTAAACATGTTACAATTTCATGTTGAAAAACGCAATTGTTTATCGATCTATTTTAAAAGACTTTTCATGTTAACACATACTAATTGTATACGCTTTTATTTACTTCAGTTTGTTATATTCAAATCTTGCAATTGTTTTTAAAACCTTTCGTATGTCCTGGAGACTTTAAATTTGGTACAAGTATCAATTCTGCCTGACAAACCTAAAAATATGCTTTTATTTTAAAGTGCACTATAAAGTAAAAGATAATTTTATTTTTAGTAACCAAATAATTTTCATACACACATGACAACAAAAAAATAAAAGCGTGGGCTTTTCTTCTAATTAAATTTTAAACTTTTTAAAACATTTAAAATTTAATTAGAAGAAGAGATTTTATTAGAAACTTTAATTGGAAAGTTTTATTTTTGTCATGTGTGTATGAAAATTGTTTGATTACTGAAGAAAATTTTATTTTCTACTTTTTAGTGCACTTTAAAATGATAGCGTTATTCTTTAAAATTAGTTTTTAATCTATTATTAACTAAAACAACCATGTAACAAATGAAAAGAAACTTACATGAAACGTATTGACTTTCTATTTCACCCAGTCCATGAAACTAAGTTGGTAGTATACCGCATAGCACTGAATATGAATTCTTGAACTCGCACTTCTGTAAAAGAAAAGAAGAAAAAACAGTATTAAACCGCTTGTAGGTGTTAAAAGTATTGAATTGTCCGTTTTCGCATCATTAAAAAATAATCTACTTTCATTGAATAACGCTCAAATGTAAGAAAATATGAAAGCCAATTTCAAAGTAAATGTAACTAAAATCATCATTGATAAGTATATGCACATATTGGTATTTAAAGTATATGTAAAATATATGTCTAGTTATGTATCACAAGTAGCCAACCATGTTGTAAAAACATAAAAGCATGCACAGGATACGTGTAGGGTAGTTGTCTTCCAACTACATAAAAATACAATTTTATAGTACAAGTAGTATTCTTTATTACTTGTCAAAAGGGTTGATACTAGATTAGATCCAACAAATATATAAAAATGTAAATTAATAAAACAAGAAAAAATTAGAACAATTTTAGAAAATTTGGCCACTGGGTTTTGTCAAAAGAACATTGTAGTTTACCATGTTTTTAGCATTTTTTGTAATTCAACATTGCAGAAAATCGTATCCTCTGTCATATTTGAAAGCAGAACTACAATCCCACGAAAATGTAGGATATCGGAACCATAAATATTTCTTGGACAGTGAAAATGATTTTGTATTCAGCATTCAAATCAATGAAAATTTATGGTAAAATTATTTCACAAAGATTTTTTAACATCGATTGGACATGTACCACGCAGACGACGAAAACGTTTCTGAATTGCTAACCAACAAACATCTAGTTGTACCAAATTCACAAGCACAATTCAAAAGATACTTGCAAAAAACTATAACGTCACAAGTTTAAAACAGATTATAAGCGTACAAGTACATTATAAAATGTTTTTAAGCATAGGCCTACTTCTTATACAATATACCTTATGTACATACATAATGCAAAAAAGACATTTTTGGTTTCTGTATTTTTCGATTTATGTGAATGTCGATTTATAAGAATTAAAACTTATGCAATCTGAGTTATTTCGAATTTATGCGTGTTTAAGTGATTTCAATATTTTATTTCTGCACGTTTCTATTTCTGCGAATTTTAATTTATGCGATCGTTGAGTAATACGATATTTGATTTGTACACTTTTTTATGCGAATTTGAATGTATGCAGTCGTTGATTCGATATTTTATTTATGCGAGTTTTGAGTAATTTCATTTTTGATTTCTGCAATTTTCGATTTATTTATTTATATATGCAACTTTTTTTTACATTATCTCGTTTTATGCGTTTTTGGTACATTGGACTATACAGTATATTTTTATAAACGACTGTAAATGGCTATACGTTCACTCATTCACAAACTCACAAGTGAAGCTAATATAAAGAGTAGCCTATAATAAAGTAAGAAAGTAAATGGTATACTATATTCAATTATAACAGTGATCTTTCTGTACTACAGTATGGGTTACTAACTAGTTCTAAAAAAATAATGCTACTCTCACCATCTTATTAGAGAAACAAATTGTTTCGATATTATGTAATGTCTTTTTTGTTTTGATCAAGGTAAGACATCACAAACTTTGAAAGTTCTAATTAATAGTCTCCTTTCTTGCTTCCATAGAAACTTGAGTGAGCTCCATCAATTTTTTTTTCCATTAGTGTTGCTGCGTTCGATCGGGATAGAGATTCATTAAAGATTAATAACGCATAGTTTGGGTTCTTATCGTTAAACAGCTTTCCTAATTTCATCAAGATATTTAATAATTTAAAATTCAATTAAAATTCGGTGATCGAGTTTTCCATCTCCCGGTTTCCTTTCGATATTTTCCACATGCACCATAACCAATTGCAATTCCCCATCAAAATGAGCTTTGTTTATAAAGGGGAAGATTTTAGATCGATCGAACAGTTGACATGCGGTACATATCAGGACTTAAGGGATATGAACTTTGGTTCAAATGTTTGATAAGTTTTCAATATAGGCTTTTATGAGTTTTGAATATAAGCGATGACGTAACTGTTTCAATTTGGAAATCACTTAATTACACTGACAGTAACTTACTACTGACAGTATTTAACATTTAGTAAGTGTATTCTCTGCAACAATAGTCAATAACCCTTGTTAAAACAATTGATTATTATACAATGTGGATCATTGAATAGAACCAATAATGTTCGTTATAGCAAAGTATAATTTCACTAACAAATTGTGCATACAGTATTTATTTTTATGTTTTGTTTAAATATTGAAACAGTGAATAAAACTATTCTTCCAAACAAAAATAAACACGAAATAATCGACTTGTTGAAAACCGGATACAAAATTAAATTGGTTTTTTGGTTAGTCAATGGGAAGTAAAATCATCACATCAATGAAAATCAATTTTAATTTTTAAATATTAATTTATAAATATATTCGACCCTTAATTTTGTACAGCTGTTTATTGGATTACATTTACAGACGTTCGCTAATAAAAAGTAATACAGAAACACCCTTTACAATCTTTTTTTCTTCCATTATAAAATTTGATATATTGGATTTGCTGATGTGAATAGACCTTCATCTCATTGTGTGCCACGACTCGATCCAAAGGAAACATGTATCACCCGCATTTCAAGTTGACCCTGAAGCTACAAAAGCTACACGGCAACCTCCACAATCACATTTCAAGTGGAATGAATTGCTTTAGCACGTCAACTTGTTACCTTTTAAAGTTGCAACCTCCAAACCGCGTTAGTTAATACCAGGATTTTTATTGCACTTGGTCCAATCACTGGTATGCAGCATCATTTTTACTTGTAAAACGTACTTCATGATGATGGGAAACAGTAATTATACTGATGATGAAATGTGTACTGTGTTCATAAAAGTGACGCCATTGGTCGTCTTAACGCGCAAATTTTGGGTTCCAACATTATAAAAATGACTTTAATGTATGAGGTGGCTTCTACATTATAATTCGGATTTTAATTTTTAAAGCTTTTAGATGTCAGCGACATTCGAAAAATAATAAATAAATAAATAAATAAATAAATATATATATAAAATATCTACTATATGAGCACGAAAGGTTCAAAAATCTGTGATTGTAAAACTCAAAAACTAAAATAAATTGTGCTAATATTATTAGGTAAAAAATAATCCACAGTATGTACAGTAAGCCTATATACTGGTAAAAAATTCGACCTGAAAAAGTTGGAAAATTAAGTGTCAAGAAAGTGACGTCACTTGTATATACTTGGACATTTTTTGTTATTTTGACTTTGAAATGAGTTTAAACACGGAGTTTACTTCTAGACTTCACGTGGTTACCATAGCAAACACGTTTCCGTGTGAAGCATGGGCTTTATCAACTAGTATGTATATTACTGTATATACAGTTTTAGTAATTGTTAACACGATATAATAAAATACAGCTGGGTCATTCCACGGTCACGTTACATTCAGAGATTTTGAAATATTTGGAATTGTAATTTCACACTAGTTTTGCTCCCAATTTACAATTTCTTTTAGCAAATGGAAGTTATATTTATCTTTCTCAACGGCGGTTTGATAAATTTATTCATTGTATAAAAAATTAAATATAACGGTCACTTACGTTACCGTACATACTGTATAATGTGATAGTACTTTATGAGTATTACAAACTCAAAACGTAATCTTTCAAATTGAAATTTGAATATTATTTTATACTTCTTGTATATAAACACTCAAGCAACAACGAAACCTAAGCATATTAAACAATTAAAAAAAATATTTTAGACAATGAGAAATGTAGTGATTAAGAAGCCTGCTATCAAGTATAAAAAACGGTAATTTAAACAAAACTAATAATTAGTTTACACTTTTACAGTTGTACATAATAAAAATCGCTCCGATACTGATACATAGGACCTATACAATGGACCCTCGAACTTCAAACACATCCGTAGTTCAACTTTCAGGTTATTCGACTTTTGAGTTAAATTTTCTCATAAAAAATCATGTTCTTTTTCACGTGGATTGATCCAGTTGAATGACATGATATTGTTTATAGTTTATTGGACAGTCCAAAAGAATAACACAAAATAAAAACAATAAAAACATAACAAACAGTTAAAAATTGTACAAAATATAATCAAAAATTAATTTATCAATCTCATGGTAAACATTCTCTTGATATTATAACAGTAGGGGGTCGGCAAAGTAGCCACGGACATCGCTATATCTCACTTTCTATGCTAGATAGTGCAGAAAGCTTTATCTCATTCGAAAGCCCATTTCTAAGTCATAATGTGTAGTTTAATTGATTGCGTGGTGTTGAGTCAGATCGAAGAAATTTTAAATTTTGTGCTTTTTGACCAATCATCAACTTCTCTAGATAACTTTTGTTTTGAGATTCCATAAAAAAATAGCAACGGTCAGGATTTCGATCGGAGGATATGCAATCGATTTCACGATGTTTCAACTGCTTATTTTAAAATTTACAGTAGAAAAATTCACAGCCTAATAAATGCAATTAGGTTTTAAAGGAGAGCGTGAGGAGAGGGTAGCCCCCGGACATCGGGCATTCGGGTAGTATCAGCACCGGATGCGTCCACGGTGACCATCAGCAAGTACGCTAATATTAGAACTTTTAGTCAAAAACTATATGGTAGTCAATATTTAAAATAGTTGACGATCACATTTAAGTAATTTCCAACTACTGATAATGGCTATTTAAAAGGTTGACACTCATCAAGTCAAATGCAGATTTTAATGTCCAACATGAAAGCGAAAATTGCATTTACAACCACATTAAAATAAAAAATATTAATGTTTATTGCAATTATTTTGTTCTACGCTTATTCACGTGTCTCTTGTAATGTTGGGGTCTTTGAATAAAATTATTTTTATACGAAATTTACTATGAAAATATTGTCCGGCGCTACCCGCCACGGTCGCCTAGGGTGAGACAAGACGGAGTGACAAATTACATGATTTTTTTGTAAGAAACTCTTTGTTTAATGAGTAAAAAAAATTTTTTTTACATATAAAAATTATCTGTTTTTTTCCGTTTCCAATTTTCAACTTTGACTAAATGTGACGACTTGTTCAGAAAATTTGCAAAAGCTAAAGTGTCCGACCCTGCATGTCGGTTCCCTAAGTTTTGTATCACTAAGAATGTGATGCAATAGCAATGAAACTTTGTAACGCAATCCGCGATTGAGCAAAACAAACAACGTGCATTTTGTTCTTCCATACATTTATAATAGATTTAATTAAACATTGAACATTTGTTCACCTCATCATTATACAATGGGGGTAGTTGAATTGAAGGGTTTCGGGCAGCCTAATGGTATTTTTTTGAAATTGTTCAAAAGAGCATTTTTCTGGTGAGAAACTCCATAGAGTACCGCACCAAGCAACAAGGTGATTTTTTACATTAATTTTTTAGAAAATCCAGAAAGTTGTAATGCAACAAGCTAGAAACAGTACCGGTACTAAGGAACAGTTGATGTAAAAATGTCATTTTTTGAAAAAGTATAGCTTACCATTATGCTACTCAAAGCCCTTCAATTAAAAAACACAAAGAAAAAATATCATTAGTTATAGTAAATAAGTATTACTAACAGTCTAAACCTGACAATTGAATACCCTTTTTAATAGGATCTTAATAGGTTAAAATATTGTAATAGGATCTCAAAACGTTTCTACGCCTAATCGTAGAAATATGAAACTCAAACAAGTTTGAAATTGTTCCGACACGTTCCAATGCGTAACCAACAACACGATTTTTGTAATAATGACTCAACAATCCTGTGAAAAATAACATTCAATACTTCCTTGCACGTTTTTGTGATATATTTTTTTCTTTGCATCGCTAATGAGAGGAAACGGAATTCGATACAACGGAAATGTACTAGGTTTCCTCTCGCTTGTCTACTACATGAAATGCCTTTTGTTTACGCCGACTAGACAAGTGGAAGGTCCGAAATAATTCATTTACACCAATGGCAAGCAGAATTGTATTATCTGGCTGGCTGCCATCAGCCGGAAGGTAGTATAGGACACTGGCCTTTGGGGACCACATCGCCTGATTAGGGTGAGGGAGGTGGAGCCAGAGGAGAGGGGTCCCCTATTTCTCTATTTTAGAAAATGGTAGATCCGAGTTGTTTCGTTAATAATTCATCCATCGCCTCGTCTAAATGGTTTTCCAGCTGGGTGTGCAGTTATTACCAAAGCACGCAGTTGTAAATCACTCGTCCTCGTCTGATTTATTGGATTAAAGACGGAAGAAGGTAGAGAGAGAGAAACAGAAAGAGTGAGTGAGTTGCATGTCTGTCTGAGTGAGTCTACGTTTCTACAAGAGAAACTCTGTTGCAGGTGTCCTCTACTGATGCGAAGTTTTGGAAAGGTTTGGGGGAAACAAGCACCTTATCGAGATCGTGTTGGAGCCCCGGATCCCTGGAGATTTCCTCGAGCGATAGGGTCTAAGCTTATTTCCAACTTCTCCTTCCTGCCACCTATCAACGTTTCCTAAGCTAATCAACGTTGAAACGGATCTTGGGCCCCGGGCAGAAAAATTCGAGCACTTACTAAAATAAATCTAATCCACCAACGTCCACACTCCACCATTCGCTTCTCGCAATGAACTCGCGAGGTGAAAAGCCTAACAATTCGTTTCAATGGAATTGCCTTCAAATATGGAAACCCACTCTTACACGGATTGCCTATCATCCTAGGACGAAATATTCATTAGAACAAAGTTAGTCGAATTTCCTTCTTTTTTTTTCCCTTTCCCACGTACCCGAACAACGAGTTCGAACTTGATTAGCGAAGTCAGATGACTCCCTCCAAATTGAAAGAGTTCAATTGGATTTCAAACTATTTTTTTTTATTCGTTATAGGCTTAACGCTATCCGATTGCTTCTCACTTTTATTCCCCAAAATGAACAAGTTCGTTATCAAAAAATTGAAAATCGAGTTAAAATTACTGTAATTTATATGGTAACGAGCACGTTAATAGTTTACGGTATCAGAAACTTTTGGAAAATTAAAAACCCTTTTTTTTTTTAACAAATCTCAATCGAATGACTATTGTTTTTGAAACATAATTTTGTGCAACAAGTATTGCATAAATTTTATATTGAAAATTATAATTTACATTATAATTTTACAATTTGTATAAGTACAAGCTACCGGCAATATATAGAATTACAGGCATTCTATACATTGCCGTGAACATATACATATACAATTGCAAAACATATTTATATTAATACAGTTTAATATACAGGGTGGAACAAAAAATGTCACCAATTTTCAAAGAGTGATTTCTTATGAACCGCTATACAACTGGAAAATTAACTGAAATTAACCTTGAACCTACAAAAGTCTTTAATTAAACATTATATTGTTCTTAATTACTTAACATACACATATCAGTGTGCTAAATCTTTAATTTTCTTAATTATTTTTATAATCGAAATACTGCAATTTTCTAAAAGCTTCCACAGTGAAATTGATAGAACATTATCCTAATTTGCAATTAATGATAATCAACTAATCAATTTCAAACCATAACTTTGACATTACGTCATAAAAATTATTCAAAAGCGTTAGTTTAAAACTTTTTAATTTTAATAACTGTTGTTTTCAAAATCTTGGAAAACTCGTATATTAAATTGGATTATTAAAATTTAAGCCCCAATTTTACTACTCTAGGTCCGGGAATAATTCGGGAATGGTTTTACCCCTAGGGTGTGAGTAAAGAAAGTTCAAGGGAGGGGGGAGCTTGAACAAATGCAAAAACAAAAAGTTTAAAAATTAAATTATTCTAATATAAAATTTCCTTTTGTTTGGTTCAAATTTTTAACATTAATACTTTTTTTTTATCAAACTGGTAGTATTTTTATTGCTCTACCTACTATATATATGTGGAACGTGTTTTTATTACTTTTACTGGCATGTGATTTCAAAATTAAAATAGTACGACAAATAAAAATTGTTAACAAATTATAATTTTTATAGACGATTGATTCTTATTTATTACCTAAGGGGAAGAAATTTGATTAAAACTGATAAAATGGTTGATCTCTGTCAAGATTTATTGCAATGATAAAACTGTCGAAATTGTTATGTTCACTTAACTCGATTAATTTTGCAATAAGTTTTGCAACATTACAATTTTGAAATGCTTGTGTGTTTTTATTGCAAAATTATTTATCATAATTTGATACGAATATTGCACTACTATCTAGCACCACCCAGATTTGATCGCTAAACTTACAGATCTGCAGTCCCAACTCACTGAGTATTGTTTTTGATTTAGTTCTTGTTTCTATAGAATAACCTTAATGGCATCAACCATCTGAACATATCACATTATTTTATTCTTTTTTACAAATTACAACGTCATTAATTAAAAATATGTTATGTGACTTCTGAAATTACACTAAGAATACGTCGTTTAATAGAAAATGTTTTAAATCGGTTGAGTGATTGTCGAGTTTACTACATACAAACTAAAGTGCACAAACTAGCGTTAAAAATAGTTTACTATAGCTTAACTGTGTAGATATGTTACCAGCAATGTATAAAATTTAGGCATTATACAGAATGCCAATGTATGAAATTATAATTGGAATAGTTACGTTAAGCAAGAATTAAGTTAGGTTTAAATCTAGACCTAAGTTTAAACGTAGATGGATTTTTTAGTAAAAATAATGTAAACTAACTTAAATTAATTTTAACTAATCTAAAGAGTTGTATGCAAGATGTTATTTCATACTTTCCTAAACAGAGGCACATCCAGAAGTTTTTTTGAGTTTTAAACATAATTGTGCATTGTTTTCTCATTTAGCAGCCAATTTTTTACAAATTTTCGGATTTTCAGAAAATGTTTAGACCCTCCAAAAAACCCTGGCTGCACCTATATTCCTAAAAAAGGATAGACATTCTATAAAATGCCTGCATTTTATACATTGCCGTTAACACGTATCTTTAAAATGAGAATAGAAAATTAACGAAAACTTCCATCAAATTAATCAAATGCAACTATGCTAGCATCATTATGTCAATAATAAAGTTAATCGTCAGGCAATAAATGAACATTAGTCTAGGTATTATGATATTGTATATTACAGTCTGGATAAACTGTTTATGAATTTAGTTACCGATAATCAGAAACTTTGAAGGAAAAAACATTCAAAACTTAGCTTTGAATTCATCATCGTCAACTCTAGAAACTTTAAATTATAGAAAAAATCACTATACAATCTTAAGTTTTGCGTTTGATATCCTATGGGAGATGCCTTCAGAAAGATCCTAGTAGAATATTGGAAAGGAAGGGGTGAAAGAGAAGAAGAAAACAAGCCATTTGGTGCGACTCTATCGTGGCTGTCAGCAAAAGCAGACAAGTTTCTTGGCTGCTGTTTGCACCATTTCCCTCGGGGTCGACAGCTGACCACAAGCTGCCTTTGCTCAACCTAAAGGGTGTCTCTGTCTAGCAACAAGAAAAGGGTGATGATCTGTTCGAAAGGTGTCGCGAATGGGAAAAACCACAAGGTCGACAGAACGAACGTTCGAAGGTCGGTTGGTAGTATGACCTGATTGGCAGGATAATCTTTCTTTCAGTGACCCTGAAACAATTTCAACCTCAAAAGGATTCTTCCTTTGCAAAGAAAAAAATATATAACCGTCGTTTTTGGTGCTTGCCAAGATCTTCGGACGTGCGCAGATGGCGTTGTCATCTTCTGATAGAAGAAGAAGAAAGTGAAGAAGAGAGATGAAGTGAAAGAGGAAGAGAGGGAGACTGGGGGCTGTTTTGCACGGAATGGAAAATTCGACGACGACGTGGGCTGCGAGAGTATTACGAAGCGTGTTTTGAGTCGGAAGGAAATGTCGACTCGGATGGAAATTCGGACATCAGCTTGGGTAGTCATGCAGATATTTTGCAGATCGATTTGGAAATTTTTGCTCTCGTGCAGAAGGTACTGATGCCTTTGGATAGAGGCTAACTGCTAACGTACAAAAACGTTAACGATGATAGAACAATATTTCTTTGGTTCCATTCTTAACATGACTGAAAACATAAACCACAAGCTATAAAACACATGTTAGAAATTTTGAAACATATATTTCGGTGAATCATCGACACGTAAAACATTTTTACTTACTATTTTTAAAAAATAGTTAAATAGCGGAATTACTATGTTAATAACTATGCAGAATTACTATTGCGGGGTTTTAAATAAAAACACCACAATGGAGATTTTGCAACTAATATTTTCATTGTACTTAAGTATCTGATATAAATGTATATTAAGGTAGTCCTTATTTTTAAGTTTTGAAAAAATGGATAGGACACGTTCTGAATTTGTTCCATTATGGAAAAAATTGTTTTTGGTGAAGTAGGTTAATTTTGAACAATATTTCAAACATTGCAAATATTTAGGGGTCGCTACCAAGATCTAAAAAATCGCGTGTTACTGCTACCTATGTTTCAACCAATCTTTCAAACTTTAGAAGCCACCTCTAAATGTCATTTAAAATGAGCCAAATTTTGGGAATATTAATTTTTTTTTAATATTGAAACAAGAAATGCTGGTGCCCCTATTCAAAATAAAACTTTTGTTTTTTGTGTCAAACTAATGTTTCCAACTCCGGTAGCCAACTCTAAATTTTATTTGAAATTTACCAACTTTTAAGAATAGTACTTTTTGAATATTGCAACAAGATAGGGTGCCAACGTAATATATAACCGACGTAATATGTCTTCCTCCCATTACAAGAACTCACCCCAATCTATATGTATATCAGACAAGTTAGCTACGTGATACTCTTAGCTATTTAATACACTTCAAATACAGGTACTTTCTAAAAAAAATTGAAGCAAATATTTGACTTATACAAAATATGCAGATAAGACAATATACAAGTTTTAATCAACTTAAATTAAGAACATCAAAATAAACAACTGAAATAACAAAGTTAATTTTCCGAAAAATTGGCATTTGACAAAAATGTGGACCAGTGAAACTGTTACTCTTATATTAAAAATATAAGTGTCAGTATTATATTAGTAAAATAGACTCACAATAGCATTAACTTTGAATGCTTTCCTGTTTAACACAGCCCATAGTTAGTTTTGTAGCGCATTCCTGCATAACACATCACAAAGCTACATCTTTTTTATGCTTTCCAGCATACCATAGCGTTAAAAATATTACATTTGAAATGAAAATCACTCTTAAACAGTATAACTTACAAAAAAATTGTTCTCGTTTACGCTAAATAAAGATTTAATTTATGTATAGTAAGTTACTTGCACTTCTATTGCTAAACAGCATCTTAATTAAAATTATAAAACACTTTTAATGATTCAACAGATCACAAAAGATACACATTATGCCAAAATTTCACTTAGATAATTAATGGATCATGTGTCAATCCCACATCACAAAATCTATATTTCGTTTTAATTTGAGTAATGTAGCTCATTACGTCTCATTATGCTGGCAGACGCAACTGGTAATCTGATCTTCAATTCCAATCATCTTATCGTTAATGACCTAATGATTAAAAAAGTTGAAAAATTTCCATAAAGTCTTCGTTCATCAACAACTTAACTATTTTCATCACCGACATAACCAAAAATTAATTAGTAACTGCGCAATGAACATTTGCGTTCGCTTCAACGAACCATTCGGTGGTGATGACCCGGAAAGTCATCTTCGGAGCAAGTGTTACTGGTGATGTAATTGTAGCAAACCATTGATGCTACGAGCAAATGGCCAATACCTTAAAATAAAAGGTATGATGTGTGTAATAACAACCAAATTTAGCCAGATGCCTCGCTATGCTACTAGAACGCTCGTCAGTCAAATATGAGCTGAATGATCTTGGTGCGACTAACCGACCGAACCGCAAGGCGCCATTGACCAAACCCAAAACGAGGCTCTCGATTGCTGCTGGGCTCGAATTCTATGACATCACGCTCCCGCAAATTCTTGCACCCTCCACCATCATCGTCGTCATTATCATCATCATTTTCAACTCCCTACCACCAACCGAACGCTGCCAATCGAATCAAGAATGTAATAGCACTTCAAAATGTTACAGCAACAGCGTCAATGTCAAATAATAACGAGCACTCAAACACTTTCTCTGAAAAGCATAAAAAGTAGTGACAGCTGAAAAATAATATCCATAGACAAATTCTTAGGTTTTTTGTGAATGTTCACAAAATAGTAAAAAACGGTAAGTCTGCTCCAATGTCATACCTCTCTATTTCTTAACTGCCGTCACAATTAGTTATTAATCGTATGGAGATTTTCAGTTCAGAACGATTAAAGAACTTATCGCACAAACATTTGTGCGAAACAATGACCGTTTATTTAGAATATTGTTTATGCAAAAAATCAAAGAAACAAGACAAATCATATGGCAAGAAATACTTATAACAAACGCATCCTTTGAAACGTTTATGTTATAAAAACACGTCACAAGAAACATTACGAAAACTTTACAGTTGTCTATCTCGTCAACGGTTCATAAGCTTATAAATTTAAACAACTTCGCTAAAGTAGTGAAAGTACAGTTACATTTTTTAAAAGCTTTAACTTCAGGTTTTAGGAAGGCGTAGGGTCACTAACAATGTTTAAGTTAGACGACTAAAAAGAGATAATTACTAATGATCTACACTGGTTTACAAAATTTTCGTTGCGAGGAAACTGACGGTGTTCTCAATAGAACGTTTTATGCTGAATTCAAATATGCAATATTTTTATTACCCATAGATTTTATGTTATGACGATTTATATGTTTCAGTTTGTAAGTTTTTAACGTATTTCGTCACCATTCATGGTGTAGGATAAATAGTTTTAAATAATTAATTACTTGATGATTGTATTCTGAGTATAGCAGTGCAAACACACACAATGTATGTTTAATATTATAAAAGCAGCAACTGTACATTTGGAACTTCAAGCACACTCGAACACTGGTTATATGCAAGAAAATTTTGCTATTATGCGATTCTGTTAGGTAGAACACGAGTGTCGTTACGCTTCTGCACCTGCCACATTTCTGCCACAACGCAACTTGTGGACAGTCAAATTGCTAGATTTTTCTTGCTAGGATAAGCTGATGTACAATTCTGTCTCCAAGTTAAAAAAGGTGTAAAAAAACTACGTAATAAAAAAGAACTAACTACAGATTTAAATTCAGCAAAAAATGTATTATTGGGATCAAATAAAATATATCATTATGATTGATTTATTAATTGAAAAACCTAGTGTAAACGGGTGTTAAGTAACATTTTTGCAATTTTGAGAAAAACGCGTTTAAAGATTTGAACTTGCTCAGAACAGCAACTTGCTCAGAAAAACGCGTTTAAAGATTTGAACAGACTACTTGTGAAGTAGTCTGTCTATAGACTACTTCACACTTCTTGCACTAATATTTTTGCACATAATGTTCTTTTGCTCAAAATTATGCATCAGAAAGGTAGAATTGCACCTGACGCATTCGAAAATGCTTCCAAATCATTTTCTAAGTCAGACCCTTTAATAATGTTTTGTGAAAATATTAAATTAATTATGCGAATATCATCCGGTTTTTCAGATGCAAATTTACAGACCAAATCCGGACAAACGTACTGTTGCATTACAATCATACATCGTGAAAGCTCATATCAAACAAACAACGGCACAAATACTTGTGAAATCATAGTTTTACATCTTTTTGAGGGTACTTTTGTTTTGAGTGGCTATTGCGATAAAACTATGGAAGCCAAAGTATAAAATTATACATATATTTTTATAAAGTTATCAAAGTGAGCTTTCGTGCTGTAGTTTTAGATTTCGTCTAGCATAAGGGGTTCATGAGAAATCGTTTTTTTAAAAATTGGTGACAGTTATTTTATACCCATCCGGTAAATGTAGTGTCATTTAACTTTCATTCGCATTCACAAGTGATATATAATGTGTTTACGTTTTTGAAGACCAAATGCATTTTCAAACTAAAAAAAAAACAAAAACAAACTAGATTTCGCATTTCCATAGATTTCCGGTTTCTGATCAGTAACCTGTCAAATAAACGGGGAACACCTTTATATACTATACTGAATGTACCACTCTTGCATGATCGTGAGATCGAACAAAAAATCTCAAAATAGAATAAAAATATGTAAAAATTAATAATAATTTTTTTGACATTAAAAAAACAATTTCTTTTAAACGTAAACAATTTTTTTAATAAAAATAAGAATGATATTCAACAAAAGTACAATGATAACGTTATCCTTATACTTCTCAATTCTCCAACTACCTATCAAGTCATTGAAAATTAGTTTTAAACATTGTTCTGACATAAAATTTGGATTAATTAAATTACATTTTTTTCTCAATAGTAATTCTTTAGTGCGAATAATGTGATTATGTGTTTGTTTTACGACGCCATACTTTGAACTATAAGAGCTACAAACCTTGAATAGTTTATGCACTATGAAATACAACCTTATGGTGTGCATTTGAGTTGCTTTTATAATGATCAATTCTGTTGCATCGTCAATTAGACTTGTTTTCCACAGTTAGGGAAACCAATAACATGTAAATACCATTCAACATTTAAAAAATTGCAAGTGAAAGTAAAGGTTTCAATAGTTTTGTCAGTGAAACCTGGAGCACGATTGCACAATTGAGAGATCACATCGATTTTTCTGCAAGAACCAGTAGTGTCATTGATTGGAAGACCACTAGCTGCGTTTTCTAATTCTCCCCTGGGAAGAATCGCATTAGCTTTGCGGTACAAGAAAAATTAGTACAATAACCTTGTTATTTAGAAGTGTTAAAACCCGGAGGAAGGATCGAGTCCAATAAAAGGGGCTTTTTCCGGTATCATGACAAAGTGGTCGTACAAACCGAGCGAAAACTTGATTTAATGCATCATGCCACTTGGTTTGGGAAGTTAATTATACGCACGTGTTGCTACTTTTCTCCTTTGGACAACGATTTTTTTTTAAAAAATTATTCTACTCATTAACGAGCAAACTTTCACTATTCCACTTTACGATGTTTATTCTCACAATGCAAAAGGTCACAAAAATTAAGCAACACGACGAAAACTGTATCGCAACCTAACATCGTGTGGGTCGGCACATTTTAATAAACTCTTCGCGTTTCTCGACGCGTTAAATTCGCATAACTGAAAAGCTGTTTTCTTTACTAATTAAGCAGCATTCTTCAAGTATTAATGGCATTGTCTGTGGGGCGAGTGTTGGCTTCATCGTCGAGCGAATCATTAGCTTGGTGCCGCTAAGAAAAGACTTTACTATCTCTCTTGGGATGGTGTCTCTCATCATCAATCTGCTTTAGCCTAATTCGTTTGTCACACCTCAACATGTTTCTGACATCTACTAACAAAGTGAACACCTCTCTCTTGCACTCTCTTTCTTCTCCACGTTAAGACGCTTTTTTGTTCTTTCGCTACAACCATCTTAAAGCTAAAGCAATCTTTGAACCCCACTTTGAAGGAATAAGAAAACTATAAAAAAAGTTGTATAATATATTTAATAGTATGCACCATAAGTTAATGTTAGCGATACGTTTTTAGAAAGTGGCCGTTATATGAGTAGATTTTGTTTAGTTTTTATACGAGCTAAAATAAACTACGGAGTAATATAAAATCACAATAAATTGTATCATTTTAAGTTTATATCCGAAGACTCATTGATAATTCGTTCCATTAATTTTGTGTTTTAAAAGTGAATGAAAGATACTGTATAGATTTAAAATTTGTTAAAAGTTTTAAAATTGAAAATTATGAATTTAAAAAAAAAAATACATAATATATGTGAACATGTTATTTAAAGAGTAGATCATAACCAATTTTCACTGACACGAACCCTTAGGCTTGAGTTTAGATATTTTTAACTTTTCCACAAACTAATGCAAGGTTTTGAATTTTCCATAAAAAAAATGTAATAAATTATGAATACAGTCAAACCTCGTTAAACCGTCACTCTTAGTGCTGGTGACGGTTTAAAGTGACTGGGCTAAATTTTTATGCTCATATTTGAGTAATTTGCTAGAAATCTCTTTGCAATGCACACATTTCATACAGTTATATTATATGCAGAAAATGTACAATATAGATAGGCTACAGTCATCAGGAAAACACTTTTTCAATTCAAGGCATTTCTGTTTATCGCTCATATGTCATCTGTGATTCTCCAGCTATTTTATTTACAAGACTGAAAAACGTTCTGCTATAGATTGCTGATTTTCCGTAAGATTTTTGTTCTTGAATTTATCTGACTTTCATATTTGAGCTTTCCTTATTTTGGTGGTTAAACTGAATAATTTTTACTTTTGTAGCTTAAAATGCGTGGCAGTTTAAAGGGGGCGGATAAACGAGTTTCGACTATAGGTCACAAAACAGGAATAATGTGAGTTAACATTGAAAAATAGTTGAATAAGATTTTTAGATTAGGTTTAAACTTAGGCCTAAATTTATATGAACCCTTTTTAAAAAAAATGGTGTAAAGTTTTTAAACTAATCTAAATATTTGTAAACAAGATGTTATTTTACATGAGAATTTTCACTGAAAAATGTTTCAGTTTTTCAATAAAAGCCATTTTATTTTGAAAAACATCTTCCGAAACTTGTACGAAAACATGCAATGATGTTTTACTATTTTTCAAATTAAAAGGGCTTTTATTAAAAAACTGAAACATTTTTAAGTGAAAATTTTCATTTAACATTTGTGTCATTCGAAAACAGTCCAAAAATAAAAAGGTTTTTGTTATTTGTTACTTGTTATTTTACACTTTGTCAAAACTATATTTAAATCTATACTTTTCCAGCAACATACAAACTTTATTACCACATAATTAAATTTGTGCATTGATAATATTCAAACATTTCTTAGGTGTGAAAAAAATTCCTATATTGTGAAAGAAATGTTTTTGTTTGTTTTGATGTATTTTTTTTAGTAAATTAAGCTTTGCTAATTACTTGTTTGTTTATTTCTACTAATTCCTCGGTCCATTAACTTTTTATTTATACATGCTAAAAAATTCTGGGTATACAACTTGACGAATCTCTAACGTTGACACGAGTTTGCATCAAATAATTTAAAAGTGGGTGTCCCGCTTTGATAAAATCTACCCAGCTCAAGACTTTCGTGCGTCTCTTCCAGTCACTTAGACTTTTCATGTTTGCATTAGGTTTTCTTGAACGGTTTGCACCCAGTAATAAGACAATTCTTTAGAAGAAGGTTCAATAAACAGAAGGATCAAAAAACAGTGTATTAAAATGGCCAGTTTAATGAGCAAACTTTATTTAGTGTTGTTTGCTGTAGACGTCAACACTCCTCACTGTTATCTTGTTTACCTCACAAACTCTCTCCTCCCAGGCATGCCCGCGTTTTCAGTAATACGTAAAAAATATGGGCCCTACATGTGTTATTGTTACAATTGTTATAATAATACGTTCTTTTCTAGAACTTAATCATTGATTATGGTACCCAAAACGCCGTATTTTCAAGTGTTCTTTTTACCAAATATCAACACATCGACCGCTTGATGTATGCATCAATTACTACTAATGGACTTATTTGTCTGTTTTGTTTGCTTTCACCCAAGTATTTGCATTTCTCTTCACTGTATGGCTTTTAATGCAACACGAATAAATTAAACGGTAAATGAAATGTATACATAAAAAAAGTGTAAAGTGTGCATTTGGAAATTCTCAAACTGACTTTGGTACATTGAAATTGAGGAGTTGGGTGGGAATAACTGCGTAGCTCAAAACACGTAGGCTTAGTATTGAGAAAAAGGGATAAAACTTATCAGTACCTTCAGATTTAGGATTATAAAAAAAATCCTATCAATTGTATATTTATAGAAGGAAAATAAACAAGTTTTGCAAAAACTTGGTTAAGTTGACAGTTCTCAAGTTAAGAGCTAATTTAAAAAGGCAATTACACCGTTATTTCAAATATCGTGGTAATTTATAAATGGATTTACGCCGTTTTTCCGAAAATCAATATCTTTTATATTGTTTGGAAGTCAAACCAGCAAGTGAAACAATCAGGAAGTGAAGAAATGAAAAAGGAAGAAATCATAAAAAAATTCAGATTTACAATAGTCGCGTTTCATATTCTTGCTCAAAAAAATCGAAAAGTGCAAATCATATGAAACCCAATGTATTTATAGAGTTGGGTGGAAAAAAGGCGTAAATCCACTTACGTCGTTATTCATTAAAATGCATATATTGCAACAGTGGCGCAACCAGGATTTTTTTTCGGGGGGGGGGGGATAGAAGCAACTTCGCCTCTAAGT